>JAPCYS010001909.1:0-48869 GCA_028641055.1 Alopecurus myosuroides | reverse complement strand
ACTCAACCAGGCAACCTAACGGGGTGTCGAACCTGGTCAGACCTGCGCGGGCTATGAATGCAATGAGACCAAAATCAGCACATGCAACCAAACACACCCTAAATGTTGCGGCTACCACTCACTACCATTGACCACTTGTACTGCATAAGATCACTCCTTCGGCTGCACACACGACTCTGATCTTTCTTATTGCTCGCGATCTCGACATTACTCCCTCCGTCTTAAAATAAACGCCGTATCTAGTTTTGAAAAACATCTAGATAGATACTTTTGAGAAACACATATTTTGTGACGAAGGGCCCCGGCCAACTCCGCCACATGTGTACTCATTTCACTTATCTAAACCTCTATCGGCTAGCTGGTGATGAGTCCACAAACCATTCCCTCACGCCCTACCTCAAACTAGCCTAATCTGCGGGTGATCCCTTATGTTCTCGTTATTTTGTCAACGCGAGGCCCGCCAAAGGATGTTTTCCGTAACAAGCTGCTGCTTCACGCGCACATGGACGCAAATGTTCTTGGCAGGTAGAGTCCAACCCCAAGCACCAAACGTTCACCCTTCCTTCATTAATCCCAAAAATATCAAATGAGGAAGATGCTTGGCCGGCTTTGAATTGCTGCCTGTTTTAGCCTGTACCGCCATAATAAACCTCCTCAATTGCACGGACCTACTACTGCTATCTATCTATCTACTCCACACGTTAATACGGATACAGAAACTGAGCAAGCTAAATTTGTATGGACATCACTTGTGACAGAGAAAAAGTTTGACAATCGTATGCATATGTTCACAATTAATCAACGGCAGTTATCCATCCAAAGTGAGCAAGTTTTTGTGTCTTTTTGTTTATACTTTTATGCACAAACCTCACGCTTACGTTGTAATACTAGAAAAAAGATTATCTTGTGGAAGAGATAAAAAGTTGTCTTTGCTGAAATATTTGGGCCCAACAAGTACAGGCCCAATAAGAAATCCTGAAATCTCAAAATGGCCCATGTGTACAAGTGAGTGGTGGGAGTGGGAAGTTTAGTCCCACATTGGAAGTTTGAGGACTTGCACACCACCTTATAAAGTGGAGTGTTGTAGGGATTGTATGTGAGTGAGAACAAGAGAGGCTCTCGCGCACTCCTCCTCCGCTCGCTTGTCTCGACACGACACGACACGACACGATCGCGTTTCGTGAATCGAGCCTAATTATCTTTATATTGCTGTTTTAGAAAACCGATTTCGTAGTCGTGACGGACGCGTCACAGCTGAGGCGGTTTGGGTCGCTCCCGTATCGCGTGCTGCAACCGACTCGGACGTGCGGCGTGGGCCTCCCACGTCGCACGCGTTAGGGTTTTCCGAACCGCACTATAAAAGACGCGCACCGTGGGCGCTATACACACCGAAACCAATCTAGGTTTTGCCACACCTCGTTCCTTGCGCGGCCGCCGTAGTCTACTCCATCCCGAGCGCCGGCGTCCACCGGCAAACGGGAGAGCAGGTCTCCGGAACCAATCGCCTTTGTGATCTTGTACGGGAGAGGGCGAATTAGGTTTTTGGGAAGCGCTTCGCGTGACTGCTCGCTGCTTCCACGACGGCTCGTCTGCCTAACAAGTCAGGCGGTGCTGCGTACCGTCGCCTCAAGCGTCGTATACTCCGACCCGTCATCGCCAACGTTGTCATCAACAATGTCGCTACAAACGATCGGTACAGAATCTGTGTCCTGATCTGTCTGTTTAACATGTCTACTGTTTACATGTTTAGAGAGATCGTGTTGCTATTATTCATGTTGTCTGCTGCATCTAGTATGTTCGAGTTTAACATGTTAATAGCTGCTGTCATCATGATTTATATTCTGAAATTACTCGTGGAAATTATGCCTAATTATTTAACAATCCAAAAACCTAATTGTAGGCAATTTCCTGAACTGACTATGGCCCACTTAAGTGATTCAATGAAACCGGAAAGGTTCAATGGTACCACCTTTAAGAGATGGCAACTGAGAAGCCAACTGTGGCTCCAGTCCATGAAAGTGTGGGACATTGTTATGAATGGCCTTCTTGAAAGAGCTTCTGACGAGGTTCAGAATAAGTTCAAGGAAGCCAATAATAATTTCAGAGGCTCTATTCTGAGTGTCCTGGAGGGACGTCTGTGCGATGTGTATATGCACATCGAGGACGCTAAGGAGCTCTGGGATGCACTGAATACTAAATTCGGTGCGTCCGATGCTGGCAGTGAGCTGTATATCATGGAGAGTTTTAACGACTACAAGATGGTGAATAACCGTTCTGTAGTCGAACAGCCTCATGAGATACAGTGCATTGCGAAGGAGTTTGATCTGCTCAAGTGTGTGATTCCTGCTAAGTTTGTGGCTGGATGCATTATTGCAAAACTGCCTTCTTCATAGAGGAGTTTCGCCACATCTCTCAAACATAAGAGACATGAGATATCAGTTGAAAATCTGATAGCGTCTCTTGATGTTGAGGAGAAATCTCGGACAAAGGACACAACTGAGAGAGGTGGTGAGTTGCACTCTAGCGCCAATATGGTGCAGAAAAATCATCACGTCAAGAATAACAGCAAGAACAAAGGAAACTATAAGCCTCTGTTCAATGGTCCTGTGAACACTACTGCCTTTAAGAATAATAAGAAGAAGAAGGTGCTGAACAAAGCTGGGCTCGAGTGCTTTACGTGTGGAGCGCTCGGCCACTTTTTTAGTTGACTGCCCAGACCGTGCAGACAAGAAAAGGAAGAAAGGCTCCAAGAATGTCAACGTGGTGACCGCTAACAACACTGATGGGTACGGTAATATACCGATGGTACTTTCAGTTTTTCAATCTCCATGTTGGTGGATTGATACGGGTGCTAATGTTCACGTGTGTCCTGACATCTCTATGTTCACTTCTTATCAGGTCGCACGGGATTCTTCCGTCCTAATGGGGAATGGGTCACATGCTTCTGTTCGTGGTGTTGGCACGGTAGATCTGAAGTTTACTTCGGGAAAGATCGTGCAGCTGAGGAACGTGCAGCATGTCCCTTCTATGAATAAGAATCTCGTCAGCGGCTCCCTTCTTTGCAGAGATGGGTTTAAAGTAGTGTTTGAGTCCAATAAAGTAGTTGTGTCGAGATTTGGACAATTTATTGGTAAAGGCTATGAGTGTGGAGGCTTGTTACGCTTTTCTCTTTCCGAATTTTGCAATAAGTCAGTAAACCATATTTGTGGCAATGTTGATTCAGATGCTAGTGTTTGGCACTCTCGTTTATGTCATGTTAATTTTGGTTTACTGTCGCGGCTATCCAGTTTAAGTTTAATTCCCTATTTCACCATTGCCAAAGGTTCTAAGTGCCATAGTTGTGTGCAATCTAAGCAACCTCGGAAGCCTCACACGGCAGCTGAGGAGAGACACTTGGCACCTCTAGAACTCATACATTCTGATCTATGCGAGATGAATGGTGTGTTGACAAAAGGTGGAAAGAGATTTTCATGACACTCATTGATGATGCTACTAGATTTCTGCTATGTTTATTTGTTGCAAACTAAAGATGAGGCTTTAGACTACTTTAAAATCTATAAGGCTGAAGTTGAAAATCAATTAGAGAGAAAGATCAAGCGTTTGAGGTCGGATCATGGTGGAGAGTATTTCTCTAAAATATTTGATGAATTCTGTGAGGAACACGGTATTATTCACGAGAGGACGCCTCCCTATTCGCCACAATCAAACGGAATTGCTGAGAGGAAAAACCGCACGCTGACCGACTTGGTGAACGCCATGTTGGACACTGCTGGTTTATCTAAGGCATGGTGGGGAGGCTCTGTTGACTTCGTGTCATGTCCTGAATAAAGTTCCTAACAAGAATAAAGAGAAAACCCCTTATGAGGAGTGGGTTGGGAGAAAACCATCACTTTCCTATTTGCGTACTTGGGGATGCTTGGCAAAAGTCAACGTTCCAATTCCAAAGAAACGCAAACTCGGACCGAAAACAGTGGATTGTATCTTTCTAGGTTATGCTCAGCGTAGCATTGGTTATATATTTCTAGTGGTTAAATCCGAGATGCCTGATATGCATGTTGATACTATTATGGAATCTCGCGATGCAACATTTTTTTGAGAATATGTTTCCTATGAAAGATATGCATAGCTTTGCTAAATTTTCTTCTGAATTAATTCCGGAATCTAGTACATCTAGTGATCATACTGAACAACCACATGATGAGAACGTCCTTGAGAAGGATGACAATGAAGCTCCTAAACGGAGTAAGAGACAGAGGATTGAAAAATCCTTTGGTGATGATTTCATTGTGTACCTTGTGGACAATACTCCTACGTCTATTGCAGAGGCATTTGCATCTCCAGATGCAGATGACTGGAAAGAAGTTGTCCATAACGAGATGGACTCCATTCTTTCTAATGGGACGTGGGAGTTATCTGAACGACCTTATGGTTGTAAGCCAGTGGGCTGTAAGTGGGTGTTCAAGAAGAAGCTAAGGCCTGATGGTACTATTGAGAAGTACAAGGCACGGCTTGTAGCCAAGGGCTACACTCAGCGAGAAGACGAAGATTATTTTGACACCTATTCACCTGTTGCTAGACTGACCACCATTCATGTACTATTTTCCCTAGATGCCTCTTATGGTCTTATCGTTTATCAAATGGACGTAAAGACAACTTTCCTTAACGGAGAGTTGGAAGAGGAAATCTATATGGATCAGTCTGATGGGTTTGTAGTAAAAGGTGAAGAGAGAAAGGTGTGCAAATTGTTAAAATCTTTGTATGGGTTGAAACAAGCACCTAAGCAATGGCATGAGAAGTTTGACAGAACTTTAACTTCTGCGGGCTTTGTCATTAATGAGGCTGACAGGTGTGTATACTATCGCCATGGTGGGGGCGATAGTGTTATATTATGCTTGTATGTTGACGACATACTGATTTTCGGTACAAGCATAATTGTGATCAATGAGGTCAAGTCTTTTCTATCAAAGTGTTTTGATATGAAAGATCTGGGAGAAACTGATGTATTCTGAACATTAAGCTTATTAAGGATGAGAGTGGGATTTACGTTGACGCAATCACATGTTGAGAAGATCTTGAGCCGTTTTGGCTTATTGATAGCAAGCCTTCTCCAACACCTTATGATCCTAGTGTGAAGCTTCGAAAGGATAAGAGGATTACGAAAGATCAATTAAGATACTCTCAAATAATTGGTTCACTCATGTACCTTGCGAGCGCGACGAGGCCTAACATCTCTTTTGCTGTGAGCAAATTGAGCAGGTTCATGTCAAACCCAGGTAATGATCATTGGCATGCACTTGAAAGGGTCATGCGCTATCTGAATGGTACTATGAGCTATGGGATTCATTATTCAGGGCACCCTGCTGTGCTTGAGGGATATAGTGACTCCAACTGGATCTCAGATGTAGATGAACTCTACGCCACAAGTGGATATGTATTTCTTCTTGGAGGTGGCGCGGTGTCATGGAGGTCTTGTAAACAAACCATATTGACGAGGTCAACCATGGAAGCAGAAGTTACTGCTTTAGATACAGCCACTGTTGAGGCAGAATGGCTGCGTGAGCTCTTGATGGACTTGCCGTGGTTGAGAAACCATTACCGGCTATCCTCATGAACTGTGACAATCAAACGGTGATTGCCAAGGTGACCAGTTCTAAGAATAATGCGAAGTCATCAAGACACGTCAAAAGACGTTTGAAGTCTCTCAGAAAATTGAGAAACTCCGGAGTAATTACTGTTACGTATATTCAAACAGACAAAAACCTGGCAGATCCCTTTACGAAGGGACTATCACGTAATGTGATAGATAGTGCATCGAGGGAGATGGGTATGAGACCCGTGAGCGTTACATCATAGTGGTAACCCAACCTATGTGATCGGAGATCCCGTGAATTAGGAACTGGGAAGAACAAGCTAGTGGTTTGACTGAGGAGAGTATTTGATAAACCATCTCTAAGTGATGATGCATAACTCTCAAAGAGCTGTAAGGCAGGTTGGCAACATGCCTTAATGTGTTTATGTTGGTTATTTATAGCAAAGATGCTGTCCTACAGAGCATTCTTGAAAGAACACACCTATGTGAGTCCGACTGTAAACGTCGCAGTCTATGAGATTTGGGTGATCTCTAGTAAACTCATGAAGAGACCACGGAGTATGACGCATATGCTCCACCCGCGGGGTAGCCTACTGGCAGCCAAGTACTAGTTATGACTTTGAGTAAAGTCTATTGGCACAAAACTTGCAATTCAAGGCATAGTACATTGTTCAAGTTGCTGATAGATGTAGCTTAAGTCTCTAGGCGGAAGTTCAACTTAACAGTCTCTGCTGAAACTGGTATATAAACAAGTAGCGAGGATTGACAAATCTTCAAATGGGCATTTGAGATCTGGTGGGGGATTGCTGAAATATTTGGGCCCAATAAGAAATCCTGAAATCTCAAAATGGCTCATGTGTACAAGTGAGTGATGGGAGTGGGAAGTTTAGTCCCACATTGGAAGTTTGAGGAGTTGCACACCACCTTATAAGGTGGAGTGTTGTAGTGATTGTATGTGAGTGAGAACAAGAGAGGCTCTCGCGCACTCCTCCTCCGCCGCTCGCTCGTCTCGACTCGACACGACACGACACGTCGCGATCGCGTTTCGTGAATCGAGTCTCGAGCCGAGACAATAATTATCTTTATTTTGCTGTTTTGGAAAACCGATTTCGTAGTCGTGACGGACGCGTCACAGCTGAGGCGGTTCGGATCGCTCCCGTATCGCGTGCTGCAACCGACTCGGACGTGCGGCGTGGGCCTCCCACGTCGCACGCGTTAGGGTTTTCCGAACAGCACTATAAAAGACGCGCACCGTGGGCGCTGTACACACAGAAACCAATCTAGGTTTTGCCACACCTCGTTCCTTGCGCCGCCACCGTAGTCTACTCCATCCCGAGCGCCGGCGTCCACCGGCAAACGGGAGAGCAGGTCTCCGGAACCAATCGCCTTTGTGATCCTGTACGGGAGAGGGCGAATTAGGTTTTTGGGTAGCGCTTCGCGCGACTGCTCGCTGCTTCCACGACGGCTCGTCTGCCTAACAAGTCAGACGGTGCTGCGTACCGTCGCCTCAAGCGTCATCTACTCCGACCCGTCATCAACAACGTCGCTACAAACGATCGGTACGGAATCTGTGTCCTGATCTGTCTGTTTAACATGTCTACTGTTTACATGTTTAGAGAGATCATGTTGCTATTATTCATGTTGTCTGCTGCATCTAGTATGTTCGAGTTTAACATGTTAATAGCTGCTGTCATCATGATTTATATTCTGGAATTAATCGTGGAAATTATGCCTAATTATTCAACAGTCTTGTGGGACAGTTTTCTCTGAAACTCTAGCTAGATATGAAACGTGCAGGTGACCGAGTGGAGTGTGCGCACAAGTTGCTGCTAGCCGCCGACCGAAGGAGAGGAGAAGAAAGGTTGGAAGACAGATAGACATCTGTGAACAGGGACTGACGCAGGCCCGATGGAATGGAACGGGACTCTGTGGGTCACCTGACACAGAATTTTCGCACGCACATCAATGCCCCCAGCGCCGGCGTGTGCGACTCGTGCTCGGTCGCCGGCCTATATAACCCGATCCACGCGCGCGGACAAAGCCGACCGCTGCACCGATCAAAATACCGTTTCCATTTCTCCCACCGCGCGGGGGGCGACGTCATGCCATCCACGCTCGCCGACGAGAAGAGCCTCGGCGCCATGGAGGACGGGAGCGGCGGCGGCGGTGGTAAGAAGGCTAGCAGGTGGCCGGGGTTCGTCCACTTCTTCTTCCTCCTCTCCGTCGTCATGTGCGCGCTCGTATACGCCCCGCGCTTCCTGTCGCCCGCCACGTCCGGCGCCGGCGTCGACTTCTTTGAGCCACGGTCGTCTTCGTTGGTTACAGTAGCGGAAGAACAAGTACGAGCCGTCGGTGGCGGTGGCGGTGGCGGCGATGCAGTCCACGACGTCCTTGTTCTCGATAACCAGGTGCGCTCCCCATGCGCGTCGATGTCCAGCCACGGCATATGCTGCGACCGCTCCGACTTCAACACCGACGTCTGCTTCATGGCCGGCGACGTGCGCACGGACGCCGCTTCGCTCTCGTTCCTGCTCTTCCCGCCAGCGCAGGGCGAGTCCAACGCCACCGCCGTGGAGGAGCGGATCCGTCCCTACACGCGCAAGTGGGAGCGGCACCTGATGGAGAGGATCCACGAGCTGCGCCTCCGCACCGCCCGGCCAGACGAGGCGGCGTCCGATCAAGAGCAGCACCGGTGCGACGTGGTCCACGACGCGCCGGCGCTGGTGATGACGGCGGGCGGGTACACAGGCAATCTGTTCCATGCGTTCAACGACGCGTTCCTGCCGGCGTGGCTGACGGTGCAGCACCTCCGCCGCCGCGTCGTGTTCGTCGTCCTCGCGTACAACCCGTGGTGGGCCGGCACGTTCCGGGAGCTGGTCTCCGGCCTCTCGGACCACCACGTGATCGACCTTCTCCACGACAAGCGCACGCACTGCTTCCCGAACGGCGCGATCGTCGGGACGCGCTTCCACGGCGTCCTCGCCGTCGACCCCGCGAGGACCCGGGACAACCGCACCCTCGTGGACTTCCACAGCTTCCTCGCCGGCGCATACAAAGACGTGGACGCACCGCCGGAGCCCAGAACGCAACAGCGTCGTCGACCGAGGCTGGGGATCTACTCGCGCAAGGGCACGCGGGTGATCGAGAACGAGGCGGCCGTGACGCGGCTCGCGGAGTCGATAGGGTACGACGTGTCGATCCTCGAGACGGCGAACGGCGCGCCGCTGTCGTCGGAGTACGCGGCGGTGAGCGCGTGCGACGTGCTGGCGGGCGTGCACGGCGCCGACCTGACCAAGCTCCTGTTCCTGCGCCCCGGCCGCGCCGCGCTGGTCCAGGTTGCCCCGCTAGGCGTGCCGCCGATCGCTCGCGGGTGCTACGCGGCGGCGTGCGGCATGATGGAGGTGCACTACGAGCAGTACGACGTGGAGGCGAGCGAGAGCTCGCTGCGGCGGCGGTACGCGGCGGACGACGTGGTGGTGGCCGATCCGGAGAAGGCGAAGCAAGGGAAGGGGTGGGACCTCGTGAGTCGCGTCTACCTGGGTGGCCAGAACGTGAGCCTCGACCTGGACAGGTTCGGGGGCACGCTGCGGAGGCTGCACGCCCGTGCTCTGAGGCTGCCGGTGGCGGCGTAGATGGCTTCGACCGCGCCGGTGTTCGCCGGCCGTGGATATACGTGCACGTGCTGGCCGATGAGTTGCCGACGAGCTGCTGATTAATTCTTGGATGTCCGGCGGAGATTGTTACGTGACAAGGTGCCGGATTGCAACCGTTTTGTATTCTTGTTCGTCGATCGCCACAGTGTGTGGAATACTTTGATATAGGAAAACTTTTCTTTTGTTTTATATAATGCGTGTGGGAAATAAGGACGGTTATGGTGACAAACGTAACGCCACACAACACCCTGTGGCCGCCGGCCGGCGGGCACAGTCTGCCGACGGTAGGTTGGTTTACTTGGAGCGTCGTGCTGTCTGTTGTGTGCGGCACGCAGCTGGCAGCATATACCTCGTTCTCCTTTCTATCTTCGGAAGACCATGTTAAAAGGACATAATTTATTGTTTCAATTAATGTTGTTTGAAAAATCAGGAATATGATAATTTTTTGCTTGATTTGAATCCACATGTGGTCGATCATCGGGCTGGGCCTTCGGGTTACCCGAAAAATTCGGATCGGGTAATTCGGGTTTTCCAAAATTCGAGTTTGAAAATTGAAACCCGAAATTTAGCCAAAGTGATAAGAACCCGACAATTCGGATTTCGGTTCAGGTTTTCCCAGTTCACCCGAATAGGAGTAATACTAAAAAAATGATGAGGTGGAGCCGTAGCTACAAGATGAAGACCCTAGGTGGATGGAACAGCACAGCGTAGCACCACAACATGTTGGGTAGTGAGGTGTCGAGCCCTACACAACATAACAACACACCGTCGAGTGTTGAGCCGGGCACGGCGCTACTCCACCACACGACGCCGACTGTGGGGACGGGCGCGGCGCTGCACCACACACGGCGTTGAGGGATGCGACATGCATGGCGTAGCTCGTTGCAGATCTCAGGAGAGAGAGGTGTGGGGATTTGTTGAAGGCATCCTACCGCGCGGCAGCAACGACCAGGTCAGGATCTTGGCAAGGTCGGGGCCTGTTCGTGTGTGGGACACGAGTGGAGTTGCGTGTGTAGTCAACGAAGTGCTTTTGGGCTGTTGGGCCATGCGGGGATATAAGTCGCATTGTTGGGCTGTAAGGGAATGCACGTTGATGGGCTAAGTTTTGTATCTACTTGGGCTAATTGGAAGTTCGGGTTCCAAAAGTATCAACCCGAGTTTCTCATATAAAATTTGGGTTTCCCAAATTAGCACCCGGTGTTCGTGTTTTTCGGGTTGCGATACTTTTTTCGGGTTCGGGCTTCGGATCTCGGATTTTATGCCCAGCTTGAGTCGATCCTCCGGAATATGCAAAGGTTAAAAAGATGGCACTGACACGAGCTTGGATCAAAGTCAAACCCTAGTGCTTAGATCAAGTCGAGCTTTGTAAAGTTTGATGCATATCACCCGTTTGGAGGAACCAGTTGTCGTATGGAAAGGATTGAACAGACAAGCAATTAATGGCACGATGGATACGTGCTTGGCCAATGCGTCGCCGACGAACGGAGCCTCAGCTTATACAAGGTCGTGAACTCGTCCGTCGACAGAGCATAGGTGGACGGGCGTGAGAAGTTTCCTGGGCTATGGCCTATGGGCAGTTTCCTCTCAGCTACGGATCGAGTCGGGCACTACTCCCTCCGTCCACGAATAAGTGTACATCTATTTTTACTCTTAGTCAAACTTTTTAAACTTTGACCAAATTTATAGAAAATTGTAGCAATATATATGATATCGAAATGATATGTTTTAAAACTTCATGTCAAAGCAAATCTATTGATATTAATTTGGTGTCATAAATGTTAATACTTTTCCTGATAAAGTTAGTCAAAGTTTAATAAATTTAACCGCTGAAAAAGGAAAACATACACTTTATCATGGACGGAGGGAGTACGTACGAGAATGACATGGATCTGATTGAGCCTTCGTTGACTCAGCATAGCCCCCAACATTTTTGTCTGTACAGAGCCACTGCTTGCTCCAGGGCTTCTCGCGGGCCTAGTAACACAAATCATCTCTCCAAGCCCAGCCGGGTTTTTGTCAGAATGCTAAGCAGACCATCAGCATATATCGACAGCGAGTCCTTTTTGAAGCCCGTTGTGTACCTTGCGCAGCAATTGATTGGCGCAAATGGGCCGGACCAGCTAAATACTCCAAACTTGAACATTTTAAAGTCATGAATATTTTTTCAAATACATGAACTTTTGAATCAAGAACATTTAATTCTTTTTGAACAATTTAAAATATTCATAATTTTTAAAAATATGGATCTTTGTTATATCATGATTGCTTTCAAAATTAATAGAAATAACCGGATATTTTACTCTCTGTTTTTTTTACTTGGATATTTTACTCCTAATATCCGTGATCACAAAAAAAGAAGAAAAGTGAGAGCGACCTGACTCCTGAGCGACAAGTTCTGAGTTATTGGGCCGGCCCAAGAAGGCTCGCATATCAGAAAAGGAGCTCCTCCATGTTGACAATCAAGCACGAAAGAAAACTGTTAAAAACAAAAAATCAAGCACGAAAGAGAAGCTTGAGCACACATGCTCATCTGTACAATCTATTTCTCATCCTCTTGGTCTCATACTACAGAAACAAACTAAACTACTGAACGTGATAGCTAGGAAACTAGCACCAACAGGATAGAATCTAAAATTTTGAACTCTATGAACATTTTTTCTTAACTTCCTAAATATATGTAATCCCTCCGTCTTAAATTGACTATCATAGAGTTGGACAAAAATTGATGTACCTAATACTAAATTATGTCCAGATACATCCATTTTTGTCTATCTTTGTGACAGTTAACTTGAGACGGAGGGAGTGTTTAAGATTTTTGTACATACTAGCTAGTTTTCACGTGCAACTCATTTAATATGTCTTTTCATTTCCTTTTTACTGACTTTTCTATAATTTGTTTGTCTATGTTTTATATAATTTAAAATGTTAAAAAATATTGGCATTAAAAAAGATTTCTTGACTATATGGAAAAAAGGAAATCTAGGTCATTAGGGTTTTGATGTTTTCAAAATATTCAAAACATCTCCTCCGTTGACATTGGGTCATATTGGTTAATCTGATTCTTCTTCCCTCTGTTTTTTGCTCGCCATCCACATGTCTTACACCTTACAAGTTTGATGCGAACTCCAAATCATCTCTCTGGAGGTTAAAGCTGCAAGGCTTCCAAGTTTTTTGTTCATGCATAACCTCGAATTTCATAAGAGTAATATGCACGTGAGAGGAAAAAACGCCCTTGTAAAATTTCTAGTGAAAGTTCTATGTTACTCTCAAAAAAGAAATCCCACCACGATGTGTGGTTCCAAAAGTGTTGTGGAACAAACTAAACTTAGAATTTGTAGAGAAATCTTTGTGAATTTTTTATTTGCAGAAATACGCGCACCAATATCCATTCAAAATTAGGGTACAAACATAAGCACAACATCAGAAATACACCAGAATAGTATTATTGTTAGATTGCTATGTAGACATAATGTCGAGTCGGGTCTTGTAGGTGTCAAACAAGAACAAAGGGCCATGAACGAAAACGTTGGAGAGAAATTATCAGCTAAATGTTTGTAGATTTCGTTTAGTTCAACACGCAACTGACTTTTAGCATCCATAATAAGAAATAAAAAAGTCGTCAACTACGTAAAATAATGCGCATATATATGTGAATTTTTAATATTTTTTCCATGCCCACTAAAGATATAATATCCAGATTACTTGAATAAATGACAAACGTAGCAAAGGATAATTGTTTTTTAAGGCGAGAGCAAAGAATAATCTTGTAGAATTCAAGGAACATATCTAATTGTATGAATTCACGACCAGACTTTTTCTAATAGCTTTGGGTTCATAACACCAGAAAAAATAACAAGAGAATCTAGATTTTGTCAGACAGAATATTATCGATCTTACCAAACGTATGGAAAAACACCAACTTTATATAAAAATGTATCATAAGAAAATGATAATCATTGATATTAAATAGAAATTTCGAGATTCAAAAAAGCATAAAAAATTAAGCTCTTAATTTTTTTTAGATTATTTGATGATGTCGTCACTTTATTGATCACGTAACATCATTAAAGAGTTCATTCCGGATAGCCTCCGTAACAACACAAATAGAAATATTACAACTATAAGGCTCAAACCTATGAGCAAAAATGTGTGCCACCACATTTGAATTCGTACTGGAGAACTTGAAGGATAGAACTGAGATAATTTCATCTGCGGACATAGTTCTAATTGAGATTTTTTTTAGCTACCGGGAGTTTGCCACTGATATTTTTCAATTACATGGCGGAGTTACCATTGATAACAAGAATCCCATTTGCAACCTTGCTATTGGAAATAATTTCAGTTACAGCCCCACTTGCAACTGAAGAATCTCCGTTGCAACCCCACTTATAACCGAAAAAACTTAGTGTCACCCTGGCTTGAAATTGACAAAATCCTAGTTACAATTGAAAAAGCTCAGTTCCAACCCCACTGGTAACCAAAGAAGAAAAACCCCAGCTGCAACCAAACTTGCAACAGACAAAAACAACCCAGTTAAAACTCCACTTGCAACTGAAGAAAAACACCAGTTGAAACCACACTTGCAACTAACTAAAATCACAAGTACTTACAGATAGATGTCATAGATACTAGATACCAATTACAACTCCACCTGCAACCAAAAAAATCCTTAGTTGCAACTAACTAAAAACACAAGTAATGAGAGAGAAATCGCGGTTACAACGCCACTTGCAATAAAAAAAAATTGCAACTGCAGAAAAAACTCAATTGTAGCTGACAAAAATCTTAGTTCCAACACGACTTGCAATTGAAAGTTGTTTTGTTGCGACTATACAAAACCCAGTTGCGACCCCACTTGTAACCGACAAATATCCCAGATGAAATTACTTAATTGCGACTAAAAGGTCCCAACCGCAACCCCAATTGCGAACGGAAAAATCTTAAATGCACTCCCACCCGTAGTTGAAAAATCTGAAAATCTTAGTTGCAAACCAAGTCGTAAGTAAAAAAGAAAACTCAGATGAAAACCCAAACAAGTCAAGAAAAGATAAAATGGGTAAAGAAACATCGGCGTTCGCTAAAAATCAACTTATCTAGCAAGTTATTCACACATACAAAAAAGTGCATCCAACTCCAAAAAAACAAAGTTTGCCAAATGTGTCCACCATACCTACCTACATGTGGTATTTAACTGCCACTCCAAAGTAAATTGCTCATGTGCTGTGTTTAAAACCTTCAAAATTACTCCTGTTTTGTGCTCCTGTTTTAGCTCATGAGGACGTAAATAGAGAATCTTTATCTTACTTTTTTATTGGACTTTCACACCCTGGACTAGTGGCTTCATCCGCTTATCCAATTGATAGAAGAGCTGGAAGCGGGGTTCCTAGCCCCAAATTAATACAACCAATTCTCTTTACTATTTTTGCCCCTGATTTATCAGTCAAAGCATAATTGTGTAAACAAAAGAGAAAGAGGGATGACCTTCTACCCAGATGCGTCCTGCTATGGGAGCCGCTCTTGTGAAGTCTAGTCGAATTGTGACGTATTGTATTTTCTGTTTACTATTCGTTGACATCAGCATACACCTCTCTAAAAAAATGTTTTGAATAACTCTGTTTAACAAAATAAAGAGCTCTTTGTGAAGGGCCTTTCTTTTACTTTTATGTTGAGTCTCTATCTTCTAACTTTATGCACAGTTGAGAGAGCATAGTTTCCATTCCGAGTTTAATGTGCGTTTGTCCCAGAAACATTATTAATTGATTCATGATGTGTTATTGTTTGTTCTCAAATTATTTGTTGTAGTCTTCCACTTGAACTTTGAAGGTTTCCTGACATTTATGTTTTGCCCCACTTTTAAGGACAAGCGAACTATCACTTTGCTATGTTATCTTTATGCTTGAAACAAACGTATAGCTTTCGAGTACATTATTATTCATGATCTTTTGTTTGTGTTACTTCTCATGATGCAAGGTGCTTACTATGTCTTATTGTTATAATTATATCTATCATGCTTGTGTTAAAGTTCTATGATCTCAGCTATGCTTATGCTTAGATGATCAAGTTTATGTTGGTAGCATATCCCTTTAGAAATTATGTGTTTTTATCGTTTACCTACTCGAGGACGAGTAGGAACTAAGCTTGGGGATGTTGATACGTCATAAACGTATCCTTAATTTCTGATGTTCGATGTTGTATTCATGCCATATGCTACATATTTTCCTTACACTTTACGTCATTTTTATCGATTTCCCGGGACTAACCTATTGACAAGATGCCACGGAGCCAGTTCCTATTTCTGTTGTTTTTAGTTTCAGAAGAATTGTTTTGGAAATATTCTCGGAATTGGAAAATTCGATGCCCGGAAATCTTAGAATTCCCGAAGGTTCCACGGAGTTCCGAAGAGGCCCGGAGGGGGAGGGGGGCACACCATAGGACGGCGCCCCTGGCTGCGCCTAGGGATGGTGCGGGCCCCTCGGGCGCCCACCGCCATCGCCCTTTCGCCTATATATCCCCCCCGATGCGTGAACCCTAAAAATATACCACTTTTCCACGAAAAACACTCCAGGACGCCGTCATCGTCAACCCGAGATCGGGAGGGTTCTGGAGTTCTCCCCGGCACCCTGTCGGGAGGGAAAATCATCAGCGGAGGGGTCTACACCACCATGCCCGCCTCCGGAGTGATGCGTGAGTAGTTCATCCTTGGACTACGGTTCCATAGCAGTAGCTAGATGGTTGTCCTCTCCTGTTTATGCCTCATGTTTGAATCTCGTGAGCTCCCTCACATGATCGAGATCATCTTATTGTAATGCTACATGTTGTGTTTGCTGCGGTCCGATGATTATTGAATGATATGTCTCTTGATTATCAATCTATCATGTTGTCTTCATGTGTATGTTTTTTATGATCTTGCATGCTCTCCGTTGTTAGTAGATGCTCTGGCCAAGTAGATGCTAGTGACTCCAAGAGGGAGTATTTATGCTCGATAGTGGGTTCATGTCTCCTTTGCATCTGTGCTCGAGTGACAGAAACGTGAAGCATGGAGGATGTGATGTTGCCATTAGGGAAATAACAACGATGTTTACTTCGTTTACATTGTTTATATTACACACCTTGCTTACTGCGATAATCTGTTGCTTGCAACTTAATACCCAACGTTTGTTCAGATGATATTCGAAGGGCGGATTATTAGTCATAGATGCAGTTGGATGACGATCTATGTATTTTGTTGTAATGCTCGCATGAATTTCATAGTAATCATCATGACATGCATGTTTCATTATCTAGCAATTGACCAACTATAATTTGTTCACCACGCATGTTAGCTATCTTTTATGGAGAGACACCATTAGTGAACTGTGGACCCCGGTCCATTTTCTCATACTGATAATACACATATTGCTTCCACTGTTTTCACACTACTACTGTTGTTTTCATATTGTTCTCATACTGTTTACCACACCATACGTTTAACCTCTTTGTGTTCAGCAAAACCGGTGAGATTGAAAACCTCACTATTTCGTTGGGGCAAAGTGAATTGATTGTGTTGTGTAGGTTTCACATTGCTGCTGAACCGGTAGTGTGCCCTGCCACCTCAGCTGCATCAACCTTCGGAAGTTACTTCTTTCTCCTACTGGTCGATTCAACCTTGGTTTCTTTTCTGAGGGAAACTTGATGTTGTGCTCATCACACCTTTCTCTTGGGGTCTCTCAACGAGTGCAAGACCTGCACCATCAGTGCGCAAAAGGGTCCAATTTTGTTCGGATCTCACAAACACTTAAATTTTGTTTAGTTTCAACGAAGTTGAGAAACTTAACCCTTTTCTTCATCATTCTAGCATCATCATCATGTATACTACCTCGTAACAAGCACAAATTGTGAAGGTCCAACTTGTATTCGGAGAATTCCGGAATTAATATCTTCATTGTGTTTAACTTTCCTCTTATTTCTTTCATCTGTCTCCGTTTAGTTATTATTCCTGACATGTTTAACTATTGTTTTTTGTTTTCTTTCTTGTCTTTACAGATGAGGTGCCACGTGGTGTTTAGTGGTAGGGTTCCGGGAGTCTATGACCACTGGGAAGACTTCTTGAAGCAAGTGAACAAGTTCAAGGGCAATGCCTACAAAGCCTATAACACTAGAGCGGCGGCGGAATCTAGGTGGTTCATCTATCTCGAGGAACAGAAGAAGAAAAAGAACAAGTGGATGAAGACCCTTGCCGCTGCCGCTGTCGCCACCAGCTCGCTCAACATGCTTGCAGTGCTATGGTTCCTAGCTTATTAGGTGATCGGCGACTAGATAGGTCATTTGTAGTGATGATGAACCATCGATGTACTCGGTCTCGATGGTGAACTGTTTGATGTAGCTATTCGACTATAATAAACAGTTTGCGGTGATGATGAGATGTTCGATGTAGCTATTTGACATTCTAAGTAATGTGATCGACTATGATATATTATGTGTTCGTTGCAGCACTGATTTAATCAACTTTGTATACGTATACTCTTATGTTGATGTACTGTCGAGACATCGTAGTAGTTTTCATAGACTGGGGTGCCATGAGACTACGGTAGAGACGTGGGGTAACGGGATAGCGTAGTAAACACAGAACACGGGATTTACCCAGGTTCGGTACGTCGCGACAGTACGGCGTACCTACTCCTGCACTTCTCACTATGAGGGACTAAAGCCCGTATAATAAGGTTACAATGTAAGGGAATAGATCTAGCTACTCGACGAGGATGAACTTCCCGGCGAGTTGCGCAAGGCTTAAGCTAGAACCTAGAACCTTGGACTAAAGGAACTTATTGAACTTATGAAATCTATCTCCCGTCCGGCTTTATATAATAGCCGGATTAGGGCTTACAGAACCAGAAACCTAGAAGACTACGTTTAACTTGTAACTTGGAAAGTAAGGAATCCGTCTTCTCCTCCAAGCCAGATCACGCGGGCCGTGATCGGGTTCTTCTAGAATCCGGCTTCTATGCGTCGGACTACTGGGCCGCCCAATGGACCTAAGTCCATTACCTTGCAGGCCACCCTGGTAGTCCAGCTCTTTTGTCTACCATCTTCTATACCCTATTCGGTATATATCCGACAGTAGCCCCCAGGAAGGATCAAAACTCTGAAACTCCGCCTTTCGTCAAATACATTTTGCCCGGGAAACTTGATTCAGCAGTCTTGATTCTTTCTTCTTTCCTTTCAAAGGAGATGGTAACACTCGGAACTATGAAAATCCGGCTTTTCTTCTCGCGATCCTTCGCGGAAAAGGAACACGTGACATCAGCGCTTTAATCATGCTGACGCAATCGCCGCTTGGTTTCACGCGGGAAACCCTGCAACGTATCTCTGACAGATTCTCACGAGAACGAGGAGATAGCCATCATTCCTCTGTCGTTCCGTTTCCCGGATTTTCCGGCGAGCGACACGCGTCAAACATCCAACGGTCAAAAGAGCCGTTGGCGCGTATCTAGAGGGTTTTCAGGCTATAAATAGCCGTCTCCTTCCTCCTCATCAACCTTCTTCACTCCCTCACTGCCTTCACCATTGGTGCGAACACGAGCTCGAGAGCGAGAACAATTCCATGCCCCGACGAGCCCTTCCCACGCCGGAACGCACCAACGCCACCGAGAAAGATGGCGTCTCCGCAATCATCGCCGTTCGCGCCTCCGTCGACGAGCTCCTGAACGATCTAGACCCCCAACTTGGGTCGCCCAAGCGCGCCGGCGGCGAGCCGGAAAAAACTTCGGCGTCCACAGCGGGCGGAGGGAACATCTCCGCCAACACGGATGCTGCGGGACCAAGGACCGCATCAACCCCGCCGTTCGCTCCCGAAACGGCGGAGGAAAAGGTGGAGCTCCTCGACGAGCAGCTCGCCGCCGCGAAGGCCGCCACCACCGCCGCCGCTGGAGGAGATGAAGAAGAGGAGACTGCAGGCAACTGGATTGCCTGCAGTCTTCCCCGGCTCTTCTTCCCAATTTGGAGAAGGAAGGCCTGGTTTTGAAGAAGAAATGGCGGCTCCCGGAAGAGGAGACCGAGCCCGCGCCACAAGAAGGCGAAAGGGTGCTTCTCGCCTCCCACCTTCTGCGAGGTATGGGGCTTCCCCCTTCTTCTTTCTTCCTCCAAGTTCTAGCTCACTACAGCATCCAACCTCATAATCTCCCTCCTAATTCCATTCTGTATATGGCCGGCTTCCAGGCCTTATTCGAGGGTTACCTAGGAATAGAGCCTAGGTTAGATTTTTGGTTGTACTGCTTTGGGGTTAAGCGTAACTCTTCGGAGGGCGCACTCCCAAATTGCGGAACCATTTCCTTTACTCTTCGGAGATTCCGAGAGGATTGGTTCCCCAAAATAAAAACCTCGGAATCCGTCAAATTCTGGACGGGTTCCTTCTTTTATCACCCCGACGTGCCTTTTCCTAAAAAAGCCGTCGGGGTTCCACCTTTTGTGAACTCCGCCGCTGTTCCCCAGGATAACTGGGTTACAGAGGCCGTCGAGGTTCTGCCTCCAGATCTACTAAGGATCAAGAGGCGCATCGCCAAACTCACTTCCTCCAAACCCCCTTTGACCGGAATGGACACGGTCTTTTGCTGGCTGAATAGGCGGATTCAGCCACTGGCAAATCACGGAGGCCGTCTCCTGTGTGAATACACAGGAGCCAAGGATCCAATGCGGACATCCGTCAAGGATTGGCCCGCAAAGGAGCTCAGGCGGCGCATCAACCAGTTGGTCGCTTCACGCGATCAATACACGGAGAGTCGGCCAATGTATACGGCCGACAATCCCGCGCCTAAGGTAAATTTCCCGTTATTTAGGTATAATATCACTTCCTGGAAAATCTACCTTTCGATTCTGATTGGTTTTTTTTTTTTTTTCAACAGCTTGTGGATCTTCCAGACTCGGAGTTAGCCTCCGAGGCCGAGCTGGATGCGCTGCGTACCGCCACCACTGGTGGGCGCAAACGCAAGAAGATAATTTCTTCGGATGAAATTATCGACCTTGACGGAATCCCCGTCGCCACGTCCAGGTTATTTTCTTCTGGGTTTTTTCTTTTATGGGATCCTTTTCGTCCATCTTCGGTATTTTAACATTTTCCGGGTTTTCGGTTTTTAGCTTGCCCCCCTCCACCTTGAAGCCGAGGAAGTTGAAAAAGCTCAAAGCTGCTTCCAACCGAGGCAGCCAACCATCTCCCGCCGTCGCCCCGGATACGCCGCAGTCAATGGCGGAAGAACTTACTGCCACCACCACCACCAAGCCCCCAGAGCCCAGCCAGCCCGTTGTGCCCGAGTCGGACACGAGGGAAAGGGCGGCTCCAGAGGTGGGGAAATCTTCTCGGACATTCGACGAGGAAATCCCCACCTTTGACAAGGATTTTAAAGCTATAAATGATGGCTTGAACGCGGCCGAAAGTCATTTCGCGGAATACGCGAAGGAATTCCGGGAAAACTTAGCAGGTTTGCAACGCATGAGCCAGGTATGTAACTCTAGCCCCCAAGCATTAAACAAAATGCATGCTTTTTTTTGCTTTGATGTTTTTTATTAATCATACT
This sequence comes from Alopecurus myosuroides, assembly GCA_028641055.1. NCBI lineage: Eukaryota > Viridiplantae > Streptophyta > Magnoliopsida > Poales > Poaceae > Alopecurus > Alopecurus myosuroides. Next base: position 28,080 of record JAPCYS010001909.1, on the reverse strand, counting down.
TTTCCTTGCTGTGTTTCAGCAAACCTCCGAGGCCATAAACCTGGAAGTTTTCAGGAAGCTCACTATCAAGAATAAAGAAGTTCGAAGTCTTCTTTCTATTCTTGAGGAGAGAGAGGCGGAGCTGGAATCGTCTCAGCTTGCTTTGACGGAAACGAAAGGTAGGCTTTTTCGTTTTGAAATTTCCGACTTAAAACTTTGTTGTGGTTTTCTTCTCGAGGAAATTGATCAACTCGGATTTGCCCTTTGCTTTTTCAGCTGCTTTAGCTGAAGCTAAACAAGCAGCGGAAGATTCCGGCAACGCCGAGATTCTCCGCAATGAGAATATTGAGCTTCACAAGAATCTTGTGAAGGCTCAAAAAGACCTGGAAGCCAGCAATCTGGCCCTTGGAGTGGCTAACTCCAAGGCTTCCGAGCAGGCGGAGAAAGACAATCCGCTATCCAGGATTTGACTGAAGCTCTGAACCTTCGCCTGGAGGAAGTTTCGGAAATCGATAAACTCATCGGTAAATTTTTACCCTTGTCTTCATCTTTCCATGTTTTGCTTTCTCTGTTTGTCTCCTTAACCTTTTGTATGCTTTATCGGATCAAACAGGAGACACCCCAGATGGCGCTCGGGCTGCAGGCATCCGAGCTTTCGGGGAAACATGGAACTTGATGAAGGCTGCTGCAACGCAGTTGGTAGGCAAGTTTCTTCCCGAAAAATCTGGGGAGTGCTCGGAAGTTGAAAAACTTCCGGGTATCATCATGGAGGTGGCGGAGTCCAAGGAGTCCGTTCTCCGCTCCGCTGCACGGGGTGGTGCGCGTATGGCCTTAGGCCTTATGCGCATGCACTACCCTAGTGCCAAATCCTGGCGTGTGGCCACCGGTGTCCCTCAGGGATACACGGATGCACAACGATCCACCATCTTTGGTGAAGTTAAGGGCCACGCCACCCAGATTGCCGCCATGGTAAATGTCGGCGTCCACTATCCAGAAGAAGAAGCTCCTCCGATTCCCGATGAAGAAAGCAGCGAGGAGGAGTCGGATTCTTGAAGGGTTACCTGGAACCTGGATAGAAGATTTAGACAATAGGAGCATTACTGTTCTTTCATTTGTAATCCAAAATGTAATGCTTCTTATGTATTAATGAAAATTCCGCCTTTTGCAGTTTAAACTATGAAATTACTTTGCAAGTTGTTTGAATTTTACCATTCCTTTATCTTCTAAGTTCTCTGGTGTATATGCTTTAACTGTCCTTAGTGTTTGAAATGGCTCAAATAGCATTATGAATCGTTATGCCGAGTAACTGGGGACGAACCAAGCAGTTTTGAAACTCGAAAACATGAATCATGCTAAAGGCATTTTTACTAACTAGTTCCAGTAACCCAGCATACGCACGATCAGATAAGACTTAGAGAAACAAGGAAAGTTTTAAGTGAAACTTGGGCACGCAGGCAATTCAAGTTTCCTTTAGCCGTTAAAAGGCTGAAAAATCATTCAGTTATGTAACGCCGAGTACGCAAGCACAATTCGGGTTAACATTGAGAAATTTGTAAGATCATTGGGAAATAGATGAGGCGGAAACACTTTGCACTTATAAGAAACATGGATGACAGCATTCCGACAACTTTATTTCATGATCTCAAAAGATGTTTACATAGATTTGAACTAAGTACAGAAGGGGACATAACTTGCTAGGTGTTCCCAGGCTTCCGCAATCCACTTGACCTTGTCAAACTTTTCCAGCATTTTGCGAAATGGTAAGGTTTTAGCCCCCAGCCAACTGAGAAATCTTTTTATGGCTGTGGCGGAACCCGGCAATTCTGGGACATCTTTTTCACACGTAAGTTCTGAGATGCTCGAGATTGCCTTTATCTTTTCCGGGTTAATTTCTATTCCTCTGTGAGAAACGATGAAACCTAGAAGTTTTCCTGAGGGGACCCCGAATACGCACTTAGATGGATTCAACTTCATCTTGTAAGTGCGCAAGTTTTCGAAGGTTTCTCGCAAGTCCTCAAGGAGTGTATCTTTTTCCTTGGTTACGACAGCAATATCGTCCACGTAAACATGGACGTTTTTTCCAATCTGACTATGCAAACAACGTTGCATGCAACGCTGGTATGTTGCACCTGCGTTCTTCAGGCCAAAAGGCATGGTTACGTAGTAATACGTCCCGTACGGGGTTATAAAAGAAGTCTTGATTTGATCTTCCTTTTTCATGCGTATTTGGTGGTACCCGGAGTATGCATCCAAAAAGCATAAAAGCTCAGAGCCTGCAGTGGCATCTATTATTTGATCGATTCGCGGCAGCGCAAACCTATCTTTCGGACATAACTTGTTCAATCCTGTGTAATCTATACACATTCTGAGTGCAGTTGTGTCTTTCTTCGGTACTAATACCGGATTTGCGGACCAGTCAGTATGGATTACCTCCTTGATGAAATCCGCTGCTAAAAGCCGGATAATTTCCTTGCCAATAGCCTTCCGTCTTCTTCCGTCAAATCGACGGAGACCTTGTTTGACGGGTTTTGATCCGGGAATAACCTTGAGTTGGTGCTCAGCAAGTTCCCTGGGTACGCCTGGCATGTCAGCTGGACACCAAGCAAAAATGTCCCAGTTCTCACGGAGGAACTTGATGAGCTCGCCTTCCTATTTGTCGGTCATCCCGGTCCCTACAACGACGAATTTTGTCGGATCTTTGGGGTCTAGGATTACCTGTCTTGTATTCTCGGATGCCTTGAAGCTATCTGTTGGCTTCCGAGTTTCTTTTCCTGCCGGCATTTCTTTCGGCGATACCTCCTTGGCTAACTCCTTTAATTCTTCCTGAGCTATAACTCTTTGAGCGCAAAGGGCGTTTTGCTTCTCCAACTCGTTTGCCAGCTTGAAATCACCGGCAATGGTGATTACTCCTCCTTTGGGTCCTGGCATCTTCAGCTTGTTGTAGATATAGCAAGATCTTGCCATAAACTTGGCGAAAGCCGGACGTCCGAGTATTGCGTGATACACGCTCTCGAACGGCACAACTTCGAAGGATACTTTTTCCTGCCGGAAGTGATCTTTATCTCCGAAGGTGACATCTAGGGAAATTTCTCCTAGGGACCGTGCTTGCCTGCCAGGGACAATGCCATGGAAGCGTATATTGCTGTAATTGAGCTGGGACTCGGATATCTTCAAGTGCTTCAGTGTATCCAGGTACATTATATTGATGCTGGATCCTCCGTCCATCAGCACTCTTCTTAGCCTAGTGTTTTGAACAATAGGGCTTACAACGAGAGCTTGTGTGCCGGGTTCGGGGATATTTCCGGGATGATCAGACTGATCCCAGATTATCGGTGTGTTGGAATACTTCAAGAATTTTGGGGTTGCAGGAACAACCGCGTTTATTTCTCGAAGTGTCCTTTTGGCCACCTTTGCTGACGGGGTTGCTAGGAAAGTTAGCATTGCTTCTCCGTCAACTCTCGGAAATTTGGGTTCGCCTTTTCGCTGTTGTTCCTGGATTTTATCATCAGTGTCCGATTCACTGTCTTCTTTTTCAGCTTCTGGCTTTTGTTTGGCAGGTTTCCTCTTGGAGCCCTTCCCTTTATTTCCGGATCCTGCATTGCCTTTCATATGCTTGTTTAGCCGGCATTGCGCGTTCGTGTGGGTTGGCTTCCCAAATTGAGAGTGGTGGACGCAGGGTTCCGACTTAATTCTCTCCCATTCCTCAGGAGTGTAATTGATGGGATCCGGACTGCGGCCTTTCCACTTGTTCCCTTTTTCTCCTCCAAAGGCTAAGTTAACCTCCTTGGGCTTTGTTGTTGACTCCGGGGTTCCTTTTTATCAGAACGAGGTGTTTTCTTGGCCAGTATCAGTGACTCAATATTGCCTCCTCTTGCTCTGATATCGTCTTCGGCTGCAGCATGCTCATTAGCGGTTGTAAGCATAGATCCGAGATCTTTGTGCTTTTTGGAGCCAACCATGAACGGTACAAGTCCGGGTTTTAGGCCATTGACGAAAGCATGCATTGCTTGTACGTCAGTTACCCCAGAGCAACTATTCTTCATTGCAGTCCATCTGGAGATGAAATCCACGTATGGTTCGTCTTCAAATTGGGTGCAACGGTTTAGCTGATTGATGCTATTTGGGCGTTTGTACGTTCCTCGAAAATGCTGAGTAAATACTCTCGCCATATCATCCCAACTGTCGACAGTTCTTGATGGTAAACCATTAATCCAATCTCTGGCTCCGTCTAGCAACATTAGGGGAAGAAACTTGACAGCTTCCAGGTCTGTCCCGTTGTTGATCTGGACGGCTGTGTAATAATCTGAAAGCCAGGTATCCGGGTTTGTACTGCCGGTATATTTTTGGTAGGTTGGACCAACTTTGGCAAAGCCAGAATGCAGGGTTATCCTTCGGATCCTGTCAGTGAAACACTTAGGACCAAAGTATAGATCATCCTTTTCTGCTCTGTCAATATGCGCAGAATATCTCCCGGCTGAATGGACAGAAGGGGATCTACTCCTTTCTTTCCCATTGTTACGCGGACGCGTTTTTCCGAGGTTATCTCTATCTCTTCCGTTGTCACGCCCTCTGGGATTAGGTGGAGTCCTGCTCCTGTATCTTTCCTTATCTTTGGGCGGTGTCCGAGATCTTTCACGCCTGTGAGGTGTATCGTATCTTCCAGCTTTTTCAGCTGGGTTTCTCGGAGGTGGCATTATTTTGCCGTCGTTCCGGTGTTTGTCTTCCCGATCGTGTGGTTTTATATCCATCTTTCGGGAGATGAGGTCCGGTTCTAGACGCTGCGTCCCGGTTGTCGGGGTTTTTCTTGTCTTTTCTCGGATCCTCTTTTTTATCCGAATCTCCGGGTTCTTCCGGCCCAGGTGCTCCAGCAGCGCAAGTAACAGTTTTGCAGAGGGCGGAATTATCATGCAGCCTCCCAGATCGCTCTTGTCCTCGCTGTTGCTGCTGTAATGCTTTTCCTAGGAAGGCATACACCCTTGGAGTTTTTCCCCGTTGGAGTACAGATCATTGTTCAAGATGGCGAATGCTGCTTCCGCATTTTCAGCTGCGGTTTTGTATATTGGTTCGCCCTTAGCATCTTTGCCGTTTAACTGCTTTTGCCAAGATGGGTTATAGAACCTTTCTTTCGGCGGCAGTTCTTCCGGTTTTGTAATTCGGGTAACCTTGTAGGTTTTAAGACAGATCTGTGCTTTCTCTCGTACTCCTCAATTTCCTCCTTCAATTTTGATGTCATTATGGGTTTGTTGGAGGTGTTGCCGAGATCTAAGCAGTTGTTGCTGTTGCCGTTGGAAAGCTTGTCTCCTGGCTTCCAGCATCTCAGGGGGTTCATTGGGTCCCACTGGAGTTTGTAATAGTTCCTGCTCTTCCAGTTCTGTCATTGGCGGAGCAGTGATTTCCTTAGATTTCTTTTCCGTAGGCTTTGTGCCACTAACATCTCCAACTTCCAGGTTTTCATCAGCGAGATCAGCTGACTTTTTCTTCCGGGTTTTGTACTGGAGTTTTTAGAAGCACGGTGCTTTTTCTTGGAAGAGGGGGTTTTTTGACAGTTCATCCTCTGTCATCTCCTTGACATTAGGAAATATCGGAGAAGTTTCTCCGTCTTCCCTCTCCTCTGCTGGCGGAGGGTTTTAGGGCTTTCCTGGCTATCGGCACTCCGTTGTATCGGCTGGTTTTGCCATTAGCACTTCATGGAATCCCTCTTGAAAGGATTTAACTTTTCGTACGAAGGCATCGTCATCTTCGTCTTCGAAAAGTTATCCGATCCGGTTTCCGACTCCAGTCTCGCCTCAATGGCGGCAAGCACGGACTCTGTTTCCGAGTTCATCGTCTGGTTGAACAGATGTCGGATCTTCCGTCTCTGTGACGGGTATTGTTCTTCCGTCTCTGGGACGGGTGTATTGTTGTCTGCCTCTTGCACGGGATTTCCGTCATCCGTGTTTTCGGCGATCTCGGATTGCACCATGCCGATAAAGTGGGTATCACTGTTTTGTCGGCGATCTGAGCAAAATCCGGCATCATAGTCGTCTTCGACTGGGTTAGGGCGGGTGGGAGATAATTGCTTTCACCCGCAAAACCCCATTGCTTCCGCGGTTAATCCGATAAAGATAATTGCAGATCCAATCGGTAAACGCAGGCACTTACCAGATGGTTTTGCGCCGGGATGTAGATCCGTTGTCGAGGAAGCGCCCGACGTCGTTGTCAAATTCCAAGCTTCCGACAGTGATCGATCTTCCGATTCCGCCTAAAATCCCAGATCGAACTTCACGCCTGACGTCGTTTGCCCCACGGTGGGCGCCAACTGTCGAGACATCGTAGTAGTTTTCATAGACTGGGGTGCCATGAGACTACGGTAGAGACGTGGGTAATGGGATAGCGTAGTAACACAGAACACGGGATTTACCCAGGTTCGGTACGTCGCGACATACGGCGTACCTACTCCTGCACTTCTCACTTGAGGGACTAAAGCCCGTATAATAAGGTTACAATGTAAGGGAATAGATCTAGCTACTCGACGAGGATGAACTTCCCGGCGAGTTGCGCAAGGCTTAAGCTAGAACCTAGAACCTTGGACTAAAGAACTTATTGAACTTATGAAATCTAGTCTCCCGTCCGGCTTATATAATAGCCGGATTAGGGCTTACAGAACCAGAAACCTAGAAGACTATGTTTAACTTGTAACTTGGAAAGTAAGGAATCCGTCTTCTCCTCCAAGCCAGATCACGCGGGCCGTGATCCGGGTTCTTCTAGAATCCGGCTTCTATGCGTCGGACTACTGGGCCGCCCAATGGACCTAAGTCCATTACCTTGCAGGCCACCCTGGTAGTCCAGCTCTTTTGTCTACCATCTTCTATACCCCTATTCGGTATATATCCGACATGTACCTTATTTGAACTGTATATACCCGTATAAATACGATCCATCATATAAAAAAATACCGCGAAATTCTAGCTGTGACGCACCTAACTCAATACCCGTGGCGCACCTGTGTAAAATAGCCGTGGCGCACCTAAATATACCCGTGGCTTGTGAAAGAGTTGGTAAGATCACCATCTATAAATTCGATGAACACAACACTCCCCTAACAACCTATCAAACAACTGCCTAATAGAGATTAAACTCACAAAAAGGAAAAAACCAGGAAACCAAACATTGGGTTAGAAAATTGTGAAAAATCTCAACCAAGCAACCTAACAAGGTGTCGAATTTGGTCTAATTAGCGTTGTCGCCCGGGCAGACCTGCGCGGGCCATGAATGCAATGAGACCAAAATCAGTCCAGACAACTAAACACACTCTAAATGTTGCGGCTACCCCTCACTACCTTATACCTCTTCTACTGCAAAAGATCACTCCTTTCGTCACTGCACATGACTTTGATCTCGCTTATTGCTCGCGATCTCGACATTACTCCCTTCCGTCTTAAAATAAGCGTCATTGAAATAGATGTATCTAGTTTAAAAAAACATCTAGATAGATACTTTTGAGAAACACATATTTTGTGACGAAGGGCCCCGGACAACTCCGCCACATGTGTACTCATTTCACTTATCTAAACCTCTATCGGCTAGCTGGTGATGAGTCCACAAACCATTCCCTCACGCCCTACCTCAAACTAGCCTAATCTGCGGGTGATCCCTTATGTTCTCGTTATTTTGTCAACGCGAGGCCCGTCAAAGGATGTTTTCCGTAACAAGCTCCTGCTTCACGCGCACATGGACGCAAATGTTCTTGGCAGGTAGAGTCCAACCCCAAGCACCAAACGTTCACCCTACTTCCTTCATTAATCCCAAACACATATCAAATGAGGAAGATGCTTGGCCGGCTTTGAATTGCTGCCTGTTTTAGCCTGTACCGCCATAAACCACCTCAATTGCACGGACCTACTACTGCTATCTATCTATCTACACGTTAATACGGATACAGAAACTGACCAAGCTAAATTTGTATGGACATCACTTGTGACAGAGAAAAAGTTTGACAATCGTATGTATATGTTCACAATTAATCAACGGCAGTTATCCATCCAAAGTGAGCAAGTTTTTGTGTCTTTTTGCTTATACTTTTATGCACAAACCTCACGATTAAGTTGTAATACTAGAAAAAAGAATATCTTGTGGGAAAGATAAAGAGTTGTCTTGTGGGACAGTTAGATATGAAACGTGTAGGTGACCGAGTGGAGTGTGTGCACAAGTTGCTGCTAGCCGCCGACCCAAGGAGAGGAGAAGAAAGGTTGGAAGAACGCCATGCCATCCACGCTCGTCGACGAGAAGAGCCTCGGCGCCATGGAGGACGGGAGCGGCGGCGGCGGTGGTAAGAAGGCTAGCAGGTGGCCGGGGTTCGTCCACTTCTTCTTCCTCCTCTCCGTCGTCATGTGCGCGCTCGTATACGCCCCGCGCTTCCTGTCGCCCGCCACGTCCGGCGCCGGCGTCGACTTCTTTGAGCCACGGCCGTCTTCGTTGGTTACAGTAGCGGAAGAACAAGTACGAGCCGTCGGTGGCGGCGATGCAGTCCACGACGTCCTTGTTCTCGATAACCAGGTGCGCTCCCCATGCGCGTCAATGTCCAGCCACGGCATCTGCTGCGACCGCTCCGACTTCAACACCGACGTCTGCTTCATGGCCGGCGATGTGCGCACGGACGCCGCTTCGCTCTCGTTCCTGCTCTTCCCGCCAGCGCACGGCGAGTCCAACGCCACCGCCGTGGAGGAGCGGATCCGTCCCTACACGCGCAAGTGGGCGCACCTGATGGAGAGGATCCACGAGCTGCCCTCCGCACCGCCGGCCAGACGAGGCGCGTCCGATCAAGAGCAACACCGGTGCGACGTGGTGCACGACGCGCCCGCGCTGGTGATGACGGCGGGCGGGTACACGGGCAACCTGTTCCACACGTTCAACGACGCGTTCCTGCCGGCGTGGCTGACGGTGCAGCACCTCCGCCGCCGCGTCGTGTTCGTCGTCCTCGCGTACAGCCCGTGGTGGGCCGGCACGTACCGGGAGCTGGTCTCCGGCCTCTCGGACCACCACGTGATCGACCTTCTCCACGACAAGCGCACGCACTGCTTCCCGAACGGCGCGATCGTCGGGACGCGCTTCCACGGCGTCCTCGCCGTCGACCCCGCGAGAACCCGGGACAACCGCACCCTCGTGGACTTCCACAGCTTCCTCGCCGGCGCATACAAAGACGTGGTCGCACCGCCGGAGCCCAGAACGCAACAGCGTCGTCGACCGAGGCTGGGGATCTACTCGCGCAAGGGCACGCGGGTGATCGAGAACGAGGCGGCCGTGGCGCGGCTCGCGGAGTCGATAGGGTACGACGTGTCGATCCTCGAGACGGCGAACGGCGCGCCGCTGTCGTCGGAGTACGCGGCGGTGAGCGCGTGCGACGTGCTGGCGGGCGTGCACGGCGCCGACCTGACGAAGCTCCTGTTCCTGCGTCCGGGCCGCGCCGCGCTGCTGCAGGTGGCCCCGCTGGGCGTGCCGCCGATCGCGCGCGGGTGCTACGCGGCGGCGTGCGGCATGATGGAGGTGCACTACGAGCAGTACGACGTGGTGGCGAGCGAGAGCTCGCTGCGGCGGCGGTACGCGGCGGACGACGTGGTGGTGGCCGACCCGGAGAAGGCGAAGCAAGGGAAGGGGTGGGACCTCGTGAGTCGCGTCTACCTGGGCGGCCAGAACGTGAGCCTCGACCTGGACCGGTTCGGCGACACGCTGCGGAGGCTGCACGCCCGTGCTCTGAGGCTGCCGGTGGCGGCGTAGATGGCTTGGATCGTTTGGTAATGCGTGTGGGAAATAAGGACATTTTGTCTTTTATTTATAGTAATGCGTGTGGGAAATAAGGGCGGTTGTGGTGACAACCGTGTGGCCGCCGGTAGTTTGGTTTACTTGTCTGTTGTGTGCTGCAGGCAGCTGGCAGCATATACCTTTACCTATGGAATTGTTTCATTTCGTTCTCCTTTCTATCTTTGGAACACCATATTACAACGACATAATTTATTGTTTTAGTTAATGTTGTCTTAAGGGCATATCCAGCCGTTGCTCCCCCAGGGTCTAAAACGCCGCCGTTTTGGGACCGCCGCGGCGCCAAACGACGCTAATCTGGTACCTAGGGGCAGTCTTCCCAGTCGCTCTTCGAGCCCAAGTTTCGGCCCAAAAAAACTCGATTCGAAACTCGACGCATTTTATTGATTTCAGCAAAGTTCGTACAATTTCGACGCGAATTTAAACTAAAAACAGCGATAAAATAAACTAAAACAGTGCGACGGCTATCCTAGGCGTCGTCGTCCTCCTCGCGGTCACCCTTCGCCACCATGGCGAGCCGGTTGGAGGGGCCAGCTTCGCCGTCATCCTTCGTCGCGGCGAGCCAGTGCCGCTCCGCCCGGCCTTGCACCCGCAGCCGGTGCAGTTGCGCCTGCTCGGAGGGCTGGCGGTTGCGCCGCTCGCTCTGCAGCGCCACCTGCCGCCGGTCGGCCTCGTACTGAGCGATGATGGCCTGCTGCTCGGCCGATGCCGCTTTTTGGGCCAGCTGCCGGCGCACCTCGCGCTCCGCCTCTTCCCTCTGGTGGGTCTCCAGAGATGCCCGAACGGCGGCAGCCTCCTCCGCCTGCTCGAGGCCGCCGAGGACCTGGTGGAACGCTCCCTCGTTCCGCGCGGTCTCGAAGGAGTGGAAGGCGGCGTGCTGCTCCGGCCACACCGGCTGCCTCCTCCTCTCCCTCCTCCAGCGCCGGGCAGCCTGCGCCGGCTGCTCGGGCGCCAGCTCTTCCTGGGCGGGCCACTGCTCCGGCGCCACCTCTCCCTGCGCCGGCGGCTGCTCGGGTGCCACCTCCTGCGCCGGCTGCTGCTCCTCTTCGTCGCTGTCGGGCCACGCATCCCAGAGGCGAGGAGGAGGAGGCGAGAATGGGAGAACGGCGAGGAGGAGGAAGCGAGAATGGCAGAACGGCGAGGGACGAGCGCCCTTTTTATAGCCTGGCGGGCCAGTCCCTGCATCGCGCGTGTCATCGCTGCCGCCCCCGCCATGCATGCACTGGCCGGCCGCCACGCCATTACGCCGGCAGCCTTTGACTGGGGCGCATGCACTGGGCGGCCTCCACGCCATTACTCCGGCAGCCTTTGACGGCGCGGGCGCCGAGAAAAATGTCACGGGCGGGGGTTTCTTTTCCCGCGTTTATTCGGCGCGTCACTAACAGAGCTGGCCCGCGCGTGCTGCCGCGCAGTTTCGCCCCCCAGGCCGAACCCAGCGGGCTAGGTTTGGCCTGGGTGCCGCGGCGCGAAATAGCGCCGAAACGGCGCTATTTGGGCTTCTGGGGAGACCGACTGGTGAGGAAATGGCGCTATTCGCCGCTTCCGGCGCTAAAAAGGCCGCCTGGGGCTCTGGGGAGGGGGGGGGGCGACTGGAGATGCCCTAAAAATCAGGTACGTATATGATAATTTTTTGCTTGATTTGTTGAATCCACCTTTGGTCGATCGGCCGGAATATGCAAAGGTTAGAAAGATGGCACGGACACGAGCTTGGATCGAAGTCAAAGCGTAGTGCTTAGATCAGGTTTCGACCAAGTCGATCGAGCTTTCTAAAGTTTGATGGCCTCGAGGAACCCGTTGCCGTATGGAAAGCGTTGAAGAGACAAGCAATTGATGTCTCGATGGATACGCCCTTGGCCAATGCTCACTCGGAGGCTCAGCTCAGGCGACGAGGCGTGAGAAGTATCCTGGGCTATATGGGCAGTAGGGAGTGGAATGGACCGCCGGATGTGGCCACTTTCCCTCAGCTACGGATAGAGTCCAACTTAGCGGGCTCGCCGGCACCACGTACGAGAATGACATGGACGCGATTGAGCCTTCGTTGACTCAGCATAGGCCCCAACATTTTTGCCTGTACAGCGCCACTGTTTGCTCCAGGGCCTCTTACGGGCCTAATAACGCAATCTGCTCTCCCAGCCCAGGTCCACTTTTTGTCAGAATATTAAACGGACCATAGTAGGGAAAGCCCTCCACAACGCTCGGGCGATTGCAAACCACCATTTCGCCAAAGCTTACACGACTTGGGCTCGGCCATTAGCTGATTTCGCTCGCGATGGAGCATTTCACCTATACTCTTCTGGTTTTCTGTGCGCTTCAGTTCACTTTCCTCAGGTGCGATGGAGCAGTTCACCTACTCTTCCTGGCTTTCTGTTCGCTTCGGTTCACTTCCTCTCTCCTACTCTCTCACGTGTGACTTCTTTTTTCATGCCTTTTTATTTACCTTTTCATTTCTTTCTTATATTTTTTTCACCTTTTTCATTCTATTTTTATTTAGCTTTTCTTTCATCTTCAAAGTTTTTTTTTACTTTTTATTTGTAGTTAATTTCCCCCCAGATATATAATTAGTATCCATAAATGGTTGTTTCTCTTATTTTAAAAAATTAGTTCTATAATATTTTTGGTTCCTATAAGTATTCTACCTTTGTACCTATATCCATGGATCTATATTCCTCTCTCTATAGATTTTTTTATTCCTATTTTTCTTGAACTTCTATTCCTAATTTTGTTGTCCGAGCTTTTGTTTCAAGTTTTTGTTCCTATCTATATGAAACTTTGTTCCTCTGTAGACATGTTTTGGTTCCTATCTATATGAAACTTTGTTCCTCTGTAGACATGTTTTTGTTCCTATCTCTATGAAACTTTGTTCCTCTGTAGATATTTTTTTGTTCCTATCTCCATGGAGATTTTTTGTTTTGAGCTTTTATTTCAAGTTTTTTTTCTATGTAAATGGAGATTTTTGTTCCTACCATTTATTTCTGAGCTATTGTTCCTATGTTCATGAAACTTTATTCATCTCTCTATAATTTTTTTGTTCCTATCTTTCTTGAACTTGTGTTCCTAAATTTTGTTGTCTGAGCTTATGTTCCTATCTCTATGAAACTTTGTTTCTCTATAGGCATTTTTTGTTTCTATCTCCATGGAGATTTTTTGTTCCGAGCTTTTGTTCCGTATGCCAATGGAGCTTTTTGATCCTACCATTTATTTCCAAGCTTTTGTTCCTATGTTCATGAAACTTTGTTCCTCTCTCCATAGATTTTTTGTTCATATCTTTCTTCAACTTTTGTTCCTAACTTTTGTCCGAGTTTTTGTTCCTATCTCTATGAAACTTTGTTTCTCTATAGACTTTTTGGGTTCCTATTTTTATTGTTCCTAACTTTTGTCCGAGTTTTTGTTCCTTTTTCAATGGAGCTTTTTGTTACTATTTTTTATTCCGAACTTTTTGTTCCTATGTTCATAAAAAATTGTTTCTCTCTCTATAGAATTTTTGTTCCTATATATGTGGAGGCTTTGTTTCTAACTTTGTTCCTATCTCAATGGAGCTTTTTGTTCCTACCATTTATTTCCGAGATTTTGTTCATATGTTCATGAAACTTTGTCCCTCTATGTATAGATTTTTTGTTCCTCTCTTTCTTGAACTTTTGTTCCTAACTTTTGATGTCTGAGCTTTTGTTCCTAGTATTTGTTCCTCTCGCTGTAGAATTTTTCTTCCTGTATATGTGCATACTTTTTTTCTAACTTTGTTCCTATCTCAATGGAGCTTTGTGTTTCTACCATTTATTTTAGAGCTTTTGTTCCTATGTTCATGAAACTTTGTTCCTCTCTATATAGATGTTTTTTGTTCCTATCTTTCTGGAACTTTTGTCCCTATCTCTATACAATTTTGTTACTCTATAAACATTTTTTGTTCCTATTTTGATGGAGATTTTTTGTTATGAGATTTTGTTCCAACCTTTTTGTTCCTATGTCAATGAACCTTTTTGTTCCTACTTTTATTCCGAGATTTTTTTCCTATGTTCATAAAACTTGTTCTGATTGCCTAAAATTGTGTTCAAATTTTGTTCCACATGTGTCCAAATTTGTTCTGATTGTTAAAATTGTGTTAGTCTAATAATCGTTGTTTGTTCCTCATGTGTCAAAACATGTTTTATTTTGTCTAAACTTTTGTTCCTTAGTAGTCGTCCTTTGTTCCTCGTGTGTCCAAAATTGTTCTGGCTTGTCTAAGTTGTGTTACTCTAAGAATCGTGATTTTGTTCATCATGTGGCCAAAGTCGTATAGTTTTGTCTCAATTTTTTTCCTCTAGTAATCTTGATTTGTTCCTCATATGTACAAACTTGTTCCGGGTCGTATAAAATTAAGTTCCTCTAATAATCGTGATTTGTTCCTCATGTGTTGAAACTTGTTCTGGTCTAAAATTTTGTTCCTCATGTGTCTAAACTTGTTCCGGTCTAAAATTTGGTTCCTCATGTGTCCGAAGTAGTTCCGGGTAATATAAATTATGTTCCTATAGTAATCGTGATTTTTTCCTCGTGTGTCCAAACTTGTTCCGGTCTAACATTTTGTTTTCTTATGTGTCTAAACTTGTTCCGGTCTAAAATTTTATTCCTCACATGTCCAAACTTGTTCCGGTTCGTGTAAAATTATGTTCCTCTAATAATCCTTATATGTTCCTCAGTGTCCAAACTTGTTCCGGTCTAAAATTTTGTTCCTCATGTATCCAAACTTGTTCTCGTCTAAAATTTCGTTCCTCATGTGTCCAAACTTGTTCCCGTTCGTATAAAATTATATTCCTCTAATAATCATGATTTATTCGTCATGTTTTCAAACTTTGTTCCTATATAGGCTTTTTGGTTCCTATCTCCATGGAGCATTTTCTTATGAGATTGGTTCCTCGCTTTTGTTCCAACATTTTTATTCCTTTGTCAATAGAGCTTTTTGTTCCTAAATTTTTATTCCGAACTATTGTTCCTATGTCCATGGAACTTTGTTCCTCTCTCTATAGAGTTTTTATTCCTATCTTCGTGAAAATTTTGTCGCTAACTTTATTGTTCGGGCTTTTGTTCCTAGTTTTTTCATAAAACTTTGTTCCCATATAGACTTTTTGGTTCTTATATGTATGGAGATTTTTCTTCCGGTTCGTCGCTTTTGTTCCAAGATTTTTGTTCCTATGTCAATAGAGCTTTTTGTTCCTACCTTTTTTATTCCAAGCTTTTGATTCTATGTCCATGGAACTTTGTTCCTCTCTCTATAAAGTTTTTTTTCCTATCTTCGTGAAACTTTTGTCGCTAACTTTGTTGTTCGGGATTTTGTTTCTAGTTTTTGTTCCTATTTCCATGAAACTTTGTTCCTCTCCATGGAGAATTTTCGTTCCAAGTCTGGTTTCTCGCTTTTGTTCCAATCTTTTTTTGTTCCTATGTCAATAGAGCTTTTTGTTCTTACCTTTTTATTTCGAGATTTTGTTCCTATGTACATGAAACTTTGTTCCTCCCTCTATAGAGTTTTTGTTCTCGTTTTCGGGAGAATTTTTTCACTAACTTTGTTGTATGGACTTTTGCTCCTAGTTGTTGTTTCTATTTTTTCCATGAAACTTTTTTTCTCTATAGAATTTTTGGTTTCTATCTCCATGGAGATTTTTCTTCCGGCTCCTTGCTTTTGTTTCAATATTTTTATTCCTATGTAAATAGAGCTTTTTGTTCCTACCTTTTTTATCCCGAGCTTTTATTTCTATGTCCATAAACTTTGTTCCTCTCTCTATAGAGTTTTTGGTCATATCTTCATGAAATTTTTGTTGCTAACTTTGTTGTTCAGGATTTTGTTCCTAGTTTTTGTTCCTATTTCCATGGAACTTTGTTCCTCTATAGAATTTTTGGTTCCTATCTCCATGGATGAAAGATCGAGAGGTTAACTAGAGGGGGTGAATAGGTTAACTACAAATTTTAGCTTCTTTTTCGAGTTAACGAGATAGTGCTCAAATATAGATTGTCTAGATTATGCAACTAGGTGAACAATCCTATATGTTGAGCAAATAGAACTAGCACAAGGTGAATATATGACTAAGCTAGTAGCAACAAGTAAAGGTAAGTTAATGAATAACCGAACACAATGACGCGGAGATTTATCCCGAAGTTCACTTCCCAATGGAAGCTAATCTCCGTTGGAGCGGTGCGGTGCCACCAAAGTGGAACACCGAGTAGCCCTCAAATGGCACACCGTATCTCCTTCGAGTCCTTCCACCGATGTGGGGAGGCTCGAATCACTATGTTGCCATTGAGGTTGACAAATAGAACCTTTACAAGGATGAGGCACACTCCACAACTTTGTAGGGTCCTCACCAAATCCCCGGAGCCACCAAGACACCGGGAAGCAAGATCCACGAGCACAAGAGCCTCGGGGACAACAACAAGGCTCCAAACTCCAATGAGCTAGAAGCAACAAGGTTCTTGGCTCCAATGAACCAAGAACAACCAGATCCCTATGCGATGGGTGGGTTGATGACGAATCGGCTTGGTGAAGTTGTAGATTTAGATCTTCTCCTCCAAGTCCCAAGAGCTCAGTGGCTTTGGTTGGGTATTTGGGGAGAACCTTGAGCTTGGAGGTGGTCAACAATGGTGGAGAGAGAATGCTTGTTTGACTCCTCCAAAAGGTAGGAGACAAGTCCTATTTATAGTGGGGGAAGAAAGTGGCCGTTGAGGGAATCTTTGTGCTGCGCAGAGTGGCCGGCCTGGAGCCCGGCCTGGCCGGCTGCTAGGCTGGCCTGCGCGCAGAGGGCCCGGCCTGGGCCGGCTGCAAGGCCGGCTACCATACAGAACACCCCGGCCTGGAGCCCGGCCTCGAGCCCGTCCTGGCCGGCTAGGCAGCGCCCGGCCTACGCAGAGGAGAGCCCGGCCTGGGCTGGCCACCAGGCCGACCACCTAACAGAGCCCCCCGGCCAGGCGGCTGTCAGGCCGGCCAGACAGTTTCTTCCTTTCTTCTTCCCTTCAATTTCTTCTTCCTCCTTCTTATTTCTTTGACCAATTTCTTCAACAAACAAGTGTTTTGACTTGTTTTTCTTTCTCCATTTTTGTGCACTCATAGCTTTGTATATTTGTCATTTGTTCCCTAGAACACTTAAGCACAATGGTCAAATACTTCCAAGTGTTGTAATCAATCATCAAAAACTAGGATTAGGAAACATGTCCTTTCAATCTCCCCCTTTTTGATGTTTGATGACAACATATGGATCTATAAAATAAATTTATTGAAGCATTTGTGAGGGAGTAAGAATATAAATAAGCTCCCCCTATGTGTGTGCCCATAATCATAAATTGTGTTATCATATTGAGGGTACACATATTTGGGGCCATTTAAATCTTACTACATGTTATATTGCAATTATAATCTCTAGAGTTATATGTGTTTCCAACATTGCTTCATGATAGAGAATTAAACATCTTTAGCTCTAGGAATTTATCTACTCAATCCATTGACATTTTATCATCATAATATGGTAGAATATGTATCCATAGCAACAAATTATGTATGAAGGGATATGTTATCAGCTCACCATACTTCTCACCAAGAAATAAATATAGTTAGGATAACTATAATATGGATATTTCGAGAATGACATAGTCTTGAACATAGAATAGATATCCCGCAAAAAAAGTCTTCAACATAGAGTAGATACTCCGAGAACGACATAGTCTTACGATAACATAGAGAAATAACAACCATAAACCAAATAGGAAGTTCAACTAGATGAACAAAAATGGCAAATGGATGCATGCTATGCAAATGAAGATATCACTAAGATAATTCTCCCCCTTGGCATCAAGCACCAAAAAGGGAGAACTCAAATCTCGAAGTCCTCGTCATCTTGATCATCGTTGTCCTCGTCCTCATCATCATCATGGGGTGGTGGTGGAGGGTGACTCGAGCTTGCCTGAGAGGGATTGGCTTCCCAAAACTGACCAAGAGAAGTGGCATCATCGCCAAGCCAGTAAGTATGCTTGGACTGCCATTTGTGCTCATCAAGTTCTTCTTCAGAACTCACAGGACCCGGAGGGAGATTCAAATGCTCCATGATCACCCGCTGGTGACGATGGTAGGCCTTACCCTTGTTATACTCCAGAAAGTGCTTGTGTTGTTTATCCACAAAGAAGCAATTCATCTTTTGGAGTGCCCGTTTGATGCTAAACTTCTTCGGACCGCCGAGAGCATGAGTTGGAGAATCAGCTGGGAACCATCAGGAGACACATCAACCTAAGGAGTAGCAGTAGCTCGTGAGGAGCGTGGAGGATGAGCAGCATTGTCCTGGGAGGCGCTGAGAAGGGGCTTCATAGTGGGAACAACCATGACATAGTTGTTGATGAGCTGAACCAGAACCATGGTATTGATGAGAGTCTGAAGATAGGATCCATATATGGGGACCTTCTTGTCACGAACCGTGAGCTGCATCTCGTTCCACATATAATCCAGAACATCGAGTTGCTTGTTGTTCTTCTGGGCAGTCACAATATGGGAGAGAAGGTTGATCATCCACCCTCGAGCCATCCCCTTTTCCCCAAACTTGCAATGAATGGTGTTCCGAAGAATTGTGTGAGTCACATACCAAAAATCTGAGAAGAAGGCAACCTTAGGGATGTGTAGAGAGCCAGTACGAGGGGGGTAGCAGTGACTAAGTCCTTCTTTGGCCTTCATGAGCTGTCGTGCATCACCATGAATCCGGACATGGGAGAAAAGGCAATGAGGTGCCTCCTCAATACCAAACAGAGCACCAAACTCGGCCAAGGTGGCATCACACACAGTTCCTCCGCTCATCCAAGTCATGGCACGTCCACCTTCGGTAGAGAAGTGGACAGTGGCAAAGAATTCCCGAAGGAGAGCAGGAGAAAACTGAACAGAGCAGTCCATAAGCTTGGTTATCTGATGAAAATCCATGAGTTCCATTACCTCGGGCCAAACTGTTCTAGCTGCATCAATGTCAAAATAATGCACATGCACATGGTCATTCTTCATAGTGGAGACCACAAACTCATGAACTTGCTGATGCATCTTGCAATAGAATCGAGTGTCGCGGAAGGTGCGGTGAGGGAAGGCATGTGGGTTGAATTTCACGCGGTGCTCTTCCCAGTCAGTTGTGCTGAGACTCCCCCATTTATCATGGACTGGCTCATCTTTATTGACAGGAAGAGGTCCCCCCTGTGATTGAGAGGGAGTAGAGCCACAAGCCTCCTTAGCATTTCTCTTCATCTGCGTGCGAGCATAGGCCATGGTTTCCTTGCCTGAGAATGAATGAAAATGCAAATGCATATGCAAGATGAGTGTACATGGTCATATGGAAAACATTTGTTTTTTTTTGTTTTTTATGGGTGGATAGAATAATTAGAAGTGGATGAAATAAAGTGAAAGTACGAGCACGAAAAGACATAATGGGCAAAAAAAAAATCTTAGAGTTGGTTTGTTTTATGGAATAGTGGGATCTTAAACGGAGTGAAACATTGAGTACAAAGCAAACATGTTATGGCCATATGGTGTAAGCAACACTACAAGGAAAGCAGTCTATTGCAACGAAAATAGTCGTTGTAAAAAGTGGCCATCGTCGCAATAGGTTTGTGTTGCATCGAAATCGGTTTCGTTGGGAGGCGTTGCGAAAACCTCCGTGGTAGAAGCCTGTCTCCGCGCCTTAGATTCGTGGCTACAAAAGAAACAGTTGCAACCATTTCCTAGGCCAATTGCCACGCATTTTTCCGTCGCGTCTCGCACCTAACGCAACGTACCTATTTCGTTGGTACACCTGTAGTGCAACAAATACCCAAACGTGGCGAGTGACCAATGTGGCAACGGCAAGTGTTCCGTTGTGCTTGTTCTTTCGTTGCAAAAGTCGAGTTTATTTGCCACGTCCAATTGTGTGGCAAAAAACTATGGCAACAAACATTATCGTGGGAACAACGATTTGCCACACACAATCAATCGTGGTAAGATGATTTTGAAATAGTAATCGCAACGGCCATCTTAGTAGCCATAAGCAATCGCGACAATTTCAACTATTCGTGGCGCCATTCAATTTCTACAAATTTTAGTCTCGTGGCGAGATGTAGTATTCGCAACATCCACATTTTATGTTGCTAGAAACAACTGCGACAATTACAACTTTTCGTGGCGCCATTGTATTTCGACAAATCTTATTTTCGTGGCGAGATGTACTATTCGCAACGTCCAAATTTTAGTAGCTAGAAACAACTGCGACAATTTCAACTATTCGTTGCGCCTTTCTATTTCTACAAATTTTAGTTTCGTGGCGAGAAGTATGGGAATTCTCTATTGCAACGAACATAGTTTGTGGCGTGAATCAACTATCGCAACAAAGTTAGTTCGGTGGAGAAAAAATATTGCGAC
The DNA here is from genome assembly GCA_028641055.1 of Alopecurus myosuroides. Classification (NCBI taxonomy): domain Eukaryota; kingdom Viridiplantae; phylum Streptophyta; class Magnoliopsida; order Poales; family Poaceae; genus Alopecurus; species Alopecurus myosuroides. Next base: position 7,934 of record JAPCYS010001909.1, on the reverse strand, counting down.
GATGTCTCCCTCATGGTGGTGAGAGTCTATTTCAACAAAACACTTTGTTGTGGCGACTGAGGCTTCACGCAACACTACAATTATCGTGGTAAAATACCTATTGCCACGTTATAGAAAAAAAAATAAGGAAACAAAAATACGGGCAGTGAATTAAAATGTTCAAAACGGTACGTAAAATATGTTTATTTACACAAAATAATAGTTCTCATAGCTATTTATAATATATACAAATGAAATTCTCGTACAACATGGATCAAATCAAGATCAATTCAAACTGAAATATCCAGTGCAGCTATTTTTTTCCATCAGAAGTTTGATTGCCGTCCTGCAATCAATTGTAAAAAATAAGAAGTTTTGAGTCTAGTCAGCAATAACACATGCTGAAACATAAGAACCAGCAGACTATAGTGTGTGGATGAAGCAAAAACAGTTGTGGTAACTCAACGAAGCCACAACCCATAGTGAAACATAAACTGCAGCAAGTATAGGGTGGGTGCAGCAACGCTATAGTGTGGGTGAAGCAAAAACAGAATGTACTACTACCGAATTGTACAAGATTGTGACTTACATATGACTTAAACATTCGACTATTCTGTATCGTGCTGTGCGGAGGAATTATTTTCTTAGCAGGACTGTTGGTAAGTAATGGTTGCTGGTTCGACTTCTTAAACGTCTGCAAAAACAAAGTGCACTGTTAGCAACGCAAGTAAACAACTAAATCTTACGAGTTTGCAATCGTACGACTATCATCACCTGAGGTGTAGTCGTCTTCTGCTTTTCCATCTGTGCGGAGAGCTCTTCAAACTTTGCCTGCAACTGTGAGTTAAACTCTGCAACCATGTTTTTTTCAAATTCTTGTCTTGAGTTTCTCTCCAACTCCATCAGTTTTTCCCTTTGATCAAGCTCTTCCATTAATCTCTTCTCAAGATTTTCTCTCTCAGCCCGCTCTACATTAATCTTCTCTTCCATGCTTGCACGTTCATCTAGTAACTTCTGTTCTAAAGTAGTGACCTTCGTGGTGAGCTGGGAGTTTACTTTTTGGGTCTCTGCCGTAGCCCGAGCTTGCTCCTCAAACAGCAACTTAGACCGCTGAGAACTAGTTTGCACCTGGGCCATGTATCCGAACCCACGAGGCTGCGATGACTTGCAATCAACGATATCTTTATATGCTTTCTGGAAAATATTGATTCTTTGTTCAGCTGACACTGGAACACCAGTTTCCTTTGATCTGTTTTCAATCTCTTTACATGCTGTGTCCTGATTACGAAAAAAACTCTCAAATCAGATGAAGAAACATCCAAGATGGAGAACAGTAAATATGTTTAGAGTAGCTTCTAAGTCAGTGAACTCATAAACATCCTTGGACTCTGTTGTAGTCCATGTTTCATTCTTGTGTGGGTCAGTTTCCAGAGAGCAACACAGTCTGGCTCTTCTCCAGTTTCCGAATCCCTCTGCAAGTAGTGCAACAATTAGATCCTATAAACATTAAAGCAAAGTGAACACCGACGCATGCATAGTGAGTAGGCCCATACATTCTCAAAACTGAGTTGAGAGTAGGATTTTGATCCTACTCTGTGTTTTGTCTTCATCTGCGTACGGTTTTCCTTGTTCTTTTGGCTGAGTTGCTGCTCATTCAATTATAAAAAAAACTTGTCAGACAAGCCATTTCATGAAAGTACAAAATTCACAAACAGGTAGTATAGAAATAACCAGGAATTTCGGATCAGTGCCAAAGTACTCGATCAGCCATTCCCACTCTTCTTTTTGTAAATCTTCTGGTACAAATGCCCTTCTGGCATCATCTGTTTTGTATGCCTTGTAAGTGCTGCTTAGGTTTCCTCGCCAGCCTCTGTATCGCTCTTTTGCAAGTTTAAGAATTTTTTCGGCTGTTTCTGCTGTATCTGGCATTTCATATCTGTCCTGTAATGCGTAGAACAAACATAGAGTTAGTTTAGTAGTAGTTCATTAATTATGGACGAAAAAAAGCAGACAACACATGTGAGAAAGGTTGTACTCACCAACATATCTGCGACGATGAGTCGATGGATGTTAGGGTGAATGTCTGACCACCTCCTCACTCCAATAATTGGTAACCTTCTTTTCATTATGATTACCACGTCATCCTTGAATGAACGGTTGTTCATTCCTACTGGACCACCCAATGTTTCAGAGAAATCAACACCTAGCTTTGCAGCTCCATTGGCATGACGCTTCTTGCTGGCTTTCAAACCTTTCACTACACCTCGCCCTTTCTTCTTCTGTATGTCATCACCTACATCCAAAAACACACACAAAGAAACAATTTTTTGTAGTTGATTGTAAGAAATTAGGACACAGATGTAAAAAAAATAGCTAGTACCGTCTTGTAGTTGTAGCTTCGGGCGATAGCGGCGAGCATGGGAAGGCCAATCATCAAGGGAACACATGTCACTTTCAGACACATCAGTGTTAGGTTCAGTTCCTGTTTCAGGGTTAACATTTGTACTGAATCAGCAATCGTAGTTTTTATCCATTAAAACAAATCTTAGACAAAGCTTAAATGACAAAAATAAATTACCACATGTACGTTTTCCCTGACTTTTTTTATATTCTAGTAAACTTTCAACCCTTGTCATGCAGACAGATCCTTTCTTTATTTCTGAAAATGTTAACAATAAATGGACAAAGCATTAGCATTGTGCAGAATTCAGAAAGCTGATTAAGAATTAATGAACTTGTGTACCATTGCCAAAGGAGAAATCTGTATCTTCTGCTTCGTTTGAAGCTTGTTCCTCTTCGGTTGCATCCCTAACTGCATGTTTATCAAAATTGTGGATTAGGTAAGGAATGCATAAAATAGTTACGGGGGAAAATATTTATTAAAGTCTGTATTGAAGGAGTTGCGCGTTGGAAATTTGGCATGAAAGTATAACCTGTGATAGTGATCCGTCGCTTTTTCTGGTGGATCCAGTTGCATCATCAAGAAGAGACTCTATTGTTGCAATATCAACCGTGGCCTTCTCCTTAAACACACACAGGGAGATCTTCTTATCATTAGTGCCTGCGTACCAATGGCTCCAAATCACTACCATGTTCTATGGGAACAAGTTTTCCTTTGCCAGGGCCATTATTTAGCCTGCAGTACAGGTAATCATGCGCGCCACTGAAGCCAACGTTTTCAATCAAATTGATGAATTCCATATAGCAGATGTCCTCCGGTTCCATGTCTGCTACCACAACTTTTGTTTTTTTCACCGTCCTCATAGAAAAGTCTAACTTCCCAAATGGGTTCGGTCGTCTACAATTAGATAGAAGGAAAAAATGAGAACCCAAATAATCAGTGAGTTAGCAGATCTTAAATCAAAGAATAATTACATGGCATTATTCACATAGAAAACGAGTCTCCCATCGTCAATACGATTTACCACATCACGGCAAACTAAAATCACACATGAAATTCAGATACACACGGGAGAACTAGGTGTTCATACACGGATTAACGCTTCGACCAGAGGAAGAACAGAGAATAACAACCAATATCGAGACCATAGAAGAGACGGCGAGATCACGGAGATGGACGAGAAGCAGATTAGAAAGGAAAAACCTGAGAGGTTTCGCGTTCCATGGAGTCCGATCGCGACGTCGACATGTGGAGAGCTGTGAACGTGACGAGGGCGACGAGATCTAATCTGCAATGGCGAAACAGGTGGCCCGATTATGCAATGGCGAAACAGGAGGGGCATCGTGCACTTATGCATAGACTTTAGCGGGAAATTTAAAGTGACTGCTTTTCTTTTTTGGTGGGAACACAAAATTTCGCTACACTTGGCGATTTAGCGGGAGCTTTTAATTTATTTTGGTGGGACATCGTATTCGATCAACCACAACGCCTTGGCGAGAATATAGGCGCTAATTGAGCAGTTAAACAATGCATGCAATCGCCGGCTGCCTAGAAGGCATATTTTGCATTGAGTTTCAAGGCGTCAGGCTCTTAACTATTAAGGGAAAACGGATGGGATTTATTCCCTAGCGCTTACAACGTAGGATTGAAAACATGTGGAAGTCTCACATGAGTCATGTAATGTCAATGAACAATAATTTCATGCATCTAATTAGCTGCCGCCGCCTTGTTTATTTCTGCAAACTTCAAATTGCCACTGAAAATATAAACAAGACAAGTAATCTTCATTGGAGATGAAGGTTTGGGTGATCAATGCACTGAAGCACATCACTGATGGCAGTACGATAATTACATACATCCATATGTTCATGATCCGATGAGAATGTCCAGGTTGGCAGACTACGTACTACAACCAGGGCGACAGCCCGCATCACAATCTTCACGTCCAAGTGGCGGTTACGGGTGCTCCTAAGTGTAATGAGAATAGCTTGCTTTTCATATAAATGCTTGCCTTCAAGGAATTCCCGCCATGCATTCCTGCCAAACATAATGCGGCCGTCCCTGTCCGTGTTGTATGGAACGGTGGTGAACGCCTCTGATGATCCGAGGCATAGCCCAGCATGGCCTGAAGACGGAATGCCAGCACTGTCCGCTATGGACTGAGGTAGTTTCTGGATTTCGAGCGTGTGGATGACATACAAAAAGAAGTAGGTCATAGTAAGGCACACGTTGTAAGCATAAATTGTGTTGAAAAACAGAAATAGCATTGGCACCATACGTACCATCTCATATCTGGCCACATTTCCACGTCAAACGAGTCACGTATGGCACTCCAATGTACTCATCTATTGTGGGTAGAAGCTCACGGACGTGGTCCTTCTCATCGTCATCAAGATCAGCTCTCTGGGAGATGATGGAAGAGTCGAATGGGTCATCCTCATCCATGGACTGCTGATCCGTGGACTCCTCATCCGTGGACTCCTCATCAGTCCCGGGATCTGGGTCAGTTTCATTGCTTGTAGTATCGACGTGGTCGTACAAGTAGTGCCTGCGGCACATGTCGAACTTGAACACCTTGACGGTGAGCAAGGCGTCGCCGTCGTAACTGAAGAGGAGGAAACTGCCGCGCTGCAGGAAGTAATATTGGGCGAACTGGTCCCAGCCGCGCCCGAGGAAAATGCGGCCAGCTGCATCGAACAACACATCCATGTCCCAGTTCTTGCTACTCGGATCGTCCGCCTCACGCAGCTTAAGTTGACGTGGTTCACGGCCCTTCAGCAACTCCACAAACTTCTTAGGCAGCACCTGCAGCAATATGAAAGTTAAATAGATAGAAAAGAGTGCTTACTAGAAATAAGGTTACTGTTTGATGATGGATGAGTACTATAGAAAATGTAAACAAGTAGTACCGAGTAATCAGTTATACTAAATCTTAGTTGAGCAATGAGGGTGTTTGCCACATTATTTCAAAAAGATGAACTTTCAGTGGGAGCTGAAATGTACCATATCGAGTGAACATATTCACGAAGAGCAATTGAGCTACTACAACCCATCTACTAGACCTTAATTTGATTCACAAATTTAACTAGCTACAGGCTCATAGCTCAGACACTATGTCAGACTAAATAACTGAAGTGGTGGTGTGGGTCGATGAAGCGTACCAGTTTGTCCGATGTAGCGTCGGTACGAGGGAGTAGAACTCAAAGTCTGCCAACTCCATCTTAACAGATCCCTCTGTTCATCATATAATAGAAATGCAAATCAATTTCCGGCTACATATATAATCGAGAATTAACATTTTGGTGATACAGTCCACGTACTGAATGCCGCGTTGTATTGCAAGCGGCAACTGCTCAGGTCGAACATCTTTACTGTGATGACATTGCGGCCGTCGTAACTGCAGATCAGAATAAAGCCTCTCTGCAGTTTGTAGGTCCGGGCGAAACACTCCCAGCCGCGCTTTAGGAACATGCGGCCAGTGCTGTCCAACCACACATCAATGTCCCACGTGGTGCTACGCCGATGGCCGACCTCAAGCAGCTTCAGTGCACGGGGTTTACGGTCCCCCAGCAAGTCTGCGAACTTCTTAGGCAGTGACTGCAGCAGAGGATAGAGCAATCCATGAACATCAGTCTACCTATCTGACTGAAATGACAACTAAACTGAGTACAATACCTGTTTGTCCGATGAAGCATCATCTACGTAAGCGAGGAACTCGCAGTCCATCGTATGCAAACCCGCCTGTTGATCGTACTAAAAAGTCTGACTTCAGTTACATTTAGCAGACGTGCCAAAACAGCAGAGGTTAAGAAACATGAAGGTTCACTAGAAATTTAGGACTAAATGCAGTCTAGCAGCATCATGGTTCAGAGACATTCATACAGTGCAATTTAAATTTGACATGCATTCAAGAATTTCATGGAAGTACGGAACTTCAGAAAAGAAAATCTACTAGTATGTCAAGGAAATGGTGTGCGACAATCAATTGTACTGCTTTAGGAAATTAATTGAAATAGCTACTGGTCCTAAAAAATGGCTCACATCTATTGTCCTGCTGAAGAGTAAAAATAGAAATTACTAAAAATAGCTAGTGAACCTAAAAAGGGGTAAAGTCAACTGTACTGCTGAATAGTAAAAAGGGAAATTACTAAAAATAGGTACTGGTCCTAGATATGCCAGTGTGAGTACCAGAGGTCTTACTTTCAACATCACTAATTACCTACCTAGAAAAAGGCACACACAACAACAGCTACCAACATCAATTGGGCACCTGGAACTATCAAAATTAACATGAAGGTATAGTGCAACATCTCAATCAGATGCATGTAAGTACCATTTACTTTAGTAATAAACGTGTAACAGACAAATCAATCATGAATGACATCGAACATAAATACGTGCTACCATCTATATCTAGCACACGATTTGACATTTCTTTCCTGTCTAGACAAGTATGACACTAGATTCCTTAAAGAAAATTAGTGTTTGAACTGAAATCGTTCTGCAATGCATCCACAAGAGAGAAGTTCTAACCTGAGTGCCGCCCGCGATGGATCAGTGGTGAATCGACGCGCCGTGGGTCAATCTACAGCGCGATGAAGAGACTGGCGAGGACGGCGGTCGCGAGAATGCGGCGGCCCAGAGAGGGGTGCTGATCGAGGGGAGGCGAGGTCGAGAGATGGATGGCGGCGGCGGCGCGGCGACGGTGTCGGTGCACTGCGGAAAAAGGGGTTTCTCGGAGCAAATAACTGTAGGTACACAAAGAGGAGGAGTGCGAACTTGACGTGACAATACGAGAGGAAGATGATACTTGGGCCCACCTGTAAGTCTGTTACCACAAAAGGTGGGTACATTTCCGCGGGGCAGTTGCCATTTTTATGGTTCCTATCTGAACTGCCACCGAGTCGTCTCCCCTCCCCTCCCCTGCTTTCTCCTCTGTTTCTCCACTGCCCTCTTGATCTTCGTCCTACTCCACGCCATGGAGCAGCAAGACAAATTTTGCACTACTTTTTGTAATTAATGGCTACCAGACCAATGGTGTGTTCAATTTTAGAAAATGTTGGTAAAAAAGTATTCCATTCCCAATTATTTTGGTAAACAGCCGCATTGACCGCTTGTAATAACCGCGCCGCTTCCAACCCACTCCAAGTAGCTCACTCCACATGCAACACTGCACCTTGTTACCCCTGGCCATGGGTGGGTGATCTGGTTTATTGCCTTCGAACGCGGAAGGAACGGCCGAAAACGTGGATTTCCTTGGCCAACTTGTTGTTTCCCATGCCCAAAGTTGAAAACATGATGCATTCCAAGAACCTCACTTCATTTCAACAACATTGCACGTTTGGGATCTCAAAAAGCCGCTTCCATTCTCAAGTTGCCTACCAATCTTACGTCGTAGCCGTTTTCGGGCACTTTCGGTCGAGAATATAGTTTCCTTCCACCTAGGATGCCTGGAAAACTGTAGAGGTGAGAATGTAAGTCACACTTGGCCATGTGGGCCCACACAAAATGCTTGAACCCCATTGCAGGACTTGTATGGTGCCGCCGTTGCGCT
>JAPCYS010003709.1:0-48924 GCA_028641055.1 Alopecurus myosuroides | reverse complement strand
AATAAATAAATTCAAAGCTACAACACAAGGTGCTAATGCAGAATGCTCTAGTATAGGAGCTAAAAGTTCGTGTTGCATTTTTTTCATAATCACGTAGAGAACTCCACTGTGCAGATGCAGAGATAGATATTGCACTATAAGTTTACTTTCAAAAATAGAGACAATGCACTATAAGCTCACCTTCAGAAACAAAGTGAGTGTTGAAAAAAAAAATCTCTTCCATTAGCTGTAATTATGATTGGCAATCTTTTGAAACAGTGTAGAGGACACATAAGAATCAACGTGAAAACATTATACACAATTAAAATTCCTTGTTCTTTAATTACTTCTTATATTTCCAGTATATGTATGGGCTATAAATGATTTACCTAGCACGATTTAATGGTTTCTGAATTACAAGTTTTGCTGGCTATAGTGCCGCACCTCTTCACGTGCTTAAAACTCATGATTTATTTAGTTTGTATATGAGCATGCCCCTTCCTTTCTGCCGAATACGTTGCTAGCGAGAACCTCGAGAACCACCATCCGTGTCTGAAAAAATGAAACGACTCCTATCATTCCAGGATGTTTATTAATAGAAAAAGATAGTACTACAACTATGTTTTAACTGCAAACGACACAACACATTTTTTCAAACCGTCATCTATTGGAAAATTGCACTTTATGATCTTTAGACACTCAGAAAATGTGCTAAATCTGTAAGAATATGTAATAAATAAATTCAAACCTACAACACAAATTGCTAGTGCAGAATGCCCTAGTATAGGAGCTAAAGTTGAAGTTGGAAAATTTTCATAATCATGAGAACTCGACTGTGCATATGCAGAGGTGGATATTGCACTATCAGTTTACTTCAAAAAACAGAGACAGTGCACTATAAGCTCACCTTCATAAACAAACTGAAGGTTGATTTTTTTTTTCTCTTCCATTAGCTGTAATTATGATTGGCAATCTTTTTAACCTGAGAGCAAAAAATTGCACCAGTTATCAATAATTGGCCTTTTAGTTAAAAATCATGGCAAATAAGTTTATCAAGTGCGCATAACAGGAAAGAAGTGCACATTACCAACGGCATGTTGCAGGCCTAAATGCGAAAAGACCGTGCAAGCTTTATTATGCTGAAACCTGAATGTAAAATTAAGCAACACTTCAAAATGCCTCTTCTTCCTTTCGCATTTGTCCTCAGGACAATAGTCACATGTTTTCACTTTTTCAGTGAGTGAAAGATTTGTATCTGATTCTTAGCTTATACCATAGATCAAATTCGAGAGGCCTTACTAACCATAGATGATATATTCTGAAAGTCTATACAGTGCTTCAACCTTTTGAATATGGGTACAGCAATAATATAGCATTGAGTCCACTTTGCATCATCTCTAAAATATATCGTTTTCACAGCAAATATTATTGTGTTGGACATACGTGACATGAAGAAAATAAAAAGAATTGGATGGTGCATATGATGCTAGCTCCAGGTAACTTTTCAATAGAATCATACCTTACAGCTTACAAGATATCTCGTAGTATAGCAGATATCCACATAACTGGACAAAACAATATTGCTGCATCTAAATCTGAAGTATCACAACAAGAAATGCCCAGATTATTATAGACAAATACGTGCATCACAGTCCACTCTTGCAGAATCTTACCTTATAATTAGAAAAAAAGGACAAATCTGAATTGGGAGACAAAAACAGAGGGAATTCAATACACAAGTGTTACATACATAGAAAAAAAATCTGGCAACATCTTGGAGAATATAGTGTGCTAAATATTTAAAACGTGCCATAACTCACACTGACGATGGTGTCCTAATAACATAATATCAGTCAAGGCGACATTGGGCTACTACCTAGATAAGCCCCATAAGCCATAGATATTACCAATTCGTTGTACTGTACCAGAAGGTTGATAAGCCCCACGATCCTTGTAACAGTATTGCAGTTTTTAAAACTTTGCAATTCGTCGAACACACATAGTGCATTGGCCGACCCCATAAAATAAGAAACGAATAAAATTGGGAAAGGGCAAAGAAAGGCTAATAGTGCATACCGTGGTGTTGGCTACACCTGGACAAAGTAGTACGGCACTGGGTTTGATCTCTGGACGAAGTCGTGGACGGTGCAATCCGGGTCCTGCCTTTTGCACGGAGCTACCACTCTGTCGTACGGCGCCGCCTCGCCCAGCCTGATCTCGAGCCTGCACCATCCATCAATACACCGATTTCCAGGCAAGGACAGGAATAAGGGACTGCTGGAGATAAGCGCGCGACGACAGTGGTGTTCAGAGGCGAGGGCGCTGAGGTCGGGTTGACCCTTAGGTACCCGACTTGCTTGAAGAGGCCGTCGAGGTAGATGGAGACATCAGCTCGAGATCAGGCAGAGACGAGGCAGCGCCGTATGACACAGTGGTGGCTGACGATTTGACGAGAGAGAGGTCGCGGCGTATGGGATCTGGAGAGGGACGGAGTGATTTAGGTCATCGCTATAGAGCCCTTCAGGGAGATCGATTGATTTGGGGCCTTCCTTGTTTAGGCTGGGCGAGGAGCGATCGATAGAGGGAAGGCGGAGTTGTGCGGCGAGCGAGAGACGGGGAGCGGACGATGGGAGTTGACGTACCAACGTACGTCCAACTCCCATTTAATAGTAAAGATTGTGTTCTTGCGATCCTTCGAGTGAAGAGTTATTCCTTCTTTTTGATCTTGTGCGAAAGAGATTACGCGTTATGAAGTTTATACGAAGTAAATTTCGTGTTTTGATGTGCCCATACGAAAGAATTTTCGTGTCAGCAAGCCTGTGCGAAAGAAATTTCGCGTATTTGATGTCAGGGTGCTTATGTGGAAGAAATTTCGCGTCTTTGATTTTCCCATACAAAAGAGATTTCGTGTCAGGGTGCTTATGCAAAAGAATTTCGCGTATTTGATGTGCCCATACGAAAGAGATTTCGTGTCAGGGTGCTTATGCGAAAGAAATTTCGCGTATTCTGAGGTACGCAGTGACGTCACTGCGCACTTGTTCGTTCTGACTCCTCCCGACGGGACGTGACGAAGCGGACTAGAGCGCGCGGGCCTACCTTGTCAGCTTTTTGACCGTAAACGATAGGTCGTTTCCCGGTTTTTCCGTTGGTCACGCGTTGTAAATACGCACGATCTTTTCGTAAAGATCGTGTTAGGGTAACTGTCCCCCGCCGCTTTGTTTCCTCTTCACGCGTGGCAGCCGCGATAGATGCCACGTCGTTAGATCTATGGCTTGATCAACCTAGCTTGGGTATAAATACTGAGCTTTAGGGGAGGGGTAAATTTCCCGGCCCTTAATCACTTTCTCCTTCCTCGCGCACGCCTCCTTCTCTGTGAGCACCAAGCATCCTCCAATGGTGGGGGAGAAGAAGCGTGGCGCTGCCGCGACATCCTCAAAAGATGTGGCGAGCGCTTCTATGGCGCCTCCCGTGAAGACAAGAGACGAGCGCGCCGCGAACACCACCAAGAAGAGCATCACCGAGATGCAGCGGGAGGGATTACTCCCGCCGGAAGCTTCCAGGCGTGTGCGCCTTTCCAAGAAGGAGGAGACCCCCAATCCTCTCGCCACCGAGCGCGTCATCTTCTCGGAGCATGTCTCCCGAGGTCTGTCTCTCCCCCTCCACCCGTTCTTGGTTGGGAGGTTGTATGTCTACGACATACAGCTGCACGATCTCCCTCCAAACGTGATTCAGCACATATCGTGCTTTATCGTGCTTTGCGAGTGTTTCCTTGGGATCCGCCCACACTGGGGGCTTTGGAAAGCCACCTTCAAAGTGTGGATCTTTTGGGAGAAGGCGCAGCCAGGCGAGAAGGTGGGGGAGCCGCTGCGTACTGGAGGCTTTGGGATCCAGGAGAGAAAAGATATCTCCTACATGGAGATGTATTTTGTCGACTCGGTGCAGGGGTGGCGGAACAAATGGTTCTACATCGTCGATGATGGCGCGGTTGGAGCCCCCGAATTCCATCCATTCGCCACTCTGAAGTGACGGAACTCCTGGCTGCACTCGCTTACCGCCGAAGAAGGTAAAGTTGTCTCCCCTCTACTCGCGAAGGTGGCAAGCTTTCGGAACAAGGAGTTGGGGACTCCACTGAATGGGATACACCTATCGGGTGTGTTTCTGCGTCAAAGGATCCAACCCCTTCAAGAGAGGCCAACCACCATGTGGGAGTACACGTGCGCTAAGGACCCGAGCCGCGTATGCGATGATATCCTTTCGAACGCTGAATTTGACAGGAAAATCGTGGCCATCACCAAGTTGAAAAAGGGAGACGTCTGCTCGGCGTGCCCTCTCAACCCATTCGAGGCGGGGAATCCTCCGACTGAGGTGATTTTCCTAATTTTCCCCTTTGCTTTTGTTCTTCCACGCCTGGGTTTCTTTCGAGTGATATGTTCACTTTTTTCTTCTTATTTTGTAGAATCAGGATGTGGCAACATGCTACCCGCCAATTTTTGCAGACGATGTCGCAGATCTTTTGGCAAGCAACATTGAAGCCCCCCACGAAACCAGCGTTGCGGATGCTGACTCAAGCTCCAAATGCGACAAAATTGACGAAGAGGAGGAGTCGGGTAGTGAAAACCTTCACGACCGCAAGCGCCACAAGCAGGAGGATGACGAACTCACTTTGATGGACATCTTCTTGGGGTCCATCAAGGAGCTTGATCCCCTCCGGGTGCCTCCTCTCCGCGTGCTTCCTCCTGCGGGTCGTCAGTCGAAGGTCTCCTCCGCATGGAACCCGAATGTTCTTGATGATGACGACAAGGATGAATAAGTCCTGTGCAGTCTGTTTTAATTGTGAATCTTCTTCCCTTTCCTTCCGTTTTTGCTCCTTATCTAATTTTACTTTTTGCAGCAGTCTTGCGACCATCAGTCCGGGCCAGTTCGCTTCTTTGATTCCTTCCATGAAGAGGAAGGAGGCCGCCACAGATCTTGCTCCAGTCGCTGATTTTGCCCGAAGATCTCCAAGCCCAGCAAGAGCAACTGAAGCCCCGAAGTACGGGATGCCCAGCTTTGCGGGTGGAGTGCCTTTGGATGCTGGAGCGTCAGCGAGCCGGGAAGTATCGGGTAGTTCGGCGGACCCTCTGTCTACCTCCTAGGGCAAGGTAAGCCCATTAATTTTCTTACATCTTGCTTCGCTTGTTCTCAATTTTATCGGGTTCACGGCAGTGCTCCCGATGGGATTAGCCCCTAAGTCTATGGTCAATTGCTTGCATTTGGCCATGGACTCAAGTCGAAGTGTTCTTCTTTCGCTCGTATGTTGTCCTTGTTTTTCATCGGGTGCACGGCAGTGCTCCCGATGGGAGTAGCCCCCGAGGCTATACTCGACTGTGTACGGTCGTGTATAGGCTCAAGTGATACATCTGTGGTTTTTTGACCTGGAGTTTTTGAAGGCCCTTGTCGACTCCCTCGCTTCTTTCGGGCGTCGGGTTCTTTCGGCTGAAGCGGATTGCGTTTCTCTTCGTGTGGATCACGACCAGCTCGTCCAGGATAGCCGTTCTCTTCAAGGTAGGCTGGTGCACACTTTTTTCTTTACCGTTTCTTCCTGGTTGTAATTGTTGTTCCAATCGCGTCTTTTGCATTGCAGATGAAGTTAACCGATTGAAGGCTGAAAAGGCAGAGGTTGTCTCTCGGGTGAAAACCCTTGAGATGGAGCTGGAGTCCACCCGAAAGGAGTTCGACTCCACACGCAAGCGCTCAGCCAATCTTGAGGGGAGTCTCTTGGAAGCTCAGGGAGCTCTGAAGCAGCTGGAAGAGGCAGGTGCAAAGAACAACAATAATCTTTTCGGCGTCATCCGACCTTTGGCTCAGAAACTCGCTGGTAGTTTGCGTTTTATCTTCCTTCGATTGTGGCCTGTCTTTCGCCCTTTACTCAGCTTCAGAAGCACGCGAATATGATCTGCTCCCTCGTTGGTGACGCTACCCGAGTGTTGACGCAGTTCCATCAGTGCCTGCTTGTGGACGTGGCGGTTCCGCCTACTCTGGGTGGTCTCCTGCAGGTTTTCCTAGGCGATGAAGATCTCCTCCAGGAGTACTCTCTCGCACAGATAGAGTGCGGGGCAGGACGGCTATCCAATTTGCCTTGGCGCATGGTGTCTCGGTTGACCTGGAGAAGGTGTACTCAGAGGTTCCGCGCGACTCCCTGGGCAAAAAGGTAGCACTCCGTCCTTTTGGCGACCGTGCTGAAGAGCTCGCGAAGATGCTTTCTGGGGTGCTGAAGAGCTCGCGAAGATGCTTTCTGGGGTGCTCTCCTACTGCAAGTGGATCTACCTCTGTAGCTCCGTAGGATAGTTCTTGTTTCCATGTTCCCTTTTATGTAATGAACCTTGGTATGTATTCCCGTACTTTATTTTTCCTAATCGAAATGTTTTTCGAAAGTGTTAGCGTTTCGTATCTGCGCCTTACTTTGTATTCTCCCGATGGGAGTAACCGCCGAGCATCCGAGTTTTGGGTGGTATATTCTCGAGTGGGGTATTATACTGTCTCTGAATCTTCTTTGTTCTTTTCCAGGTAGTGTATTCCAGCGTAGATTCATCGAGTGGAGCTGCTTTGCTGGTTAATCCCTTGGTTGCCGCTGCCAGTACGTTTGCGTCACTCCGTGACCGTGTCGCGGATAGCGATCGTAAGTTGAAGGCTCTGCGAGGCATGGCCGACGTTGCCAAGTCGAAGCAGAAACCTGCGGCGGAGCGTGAGCAATTTGTGATGGAGGAACTGGCAGCTGTTGCAAAGGGCATGCTCTGTAAGTTTGCGAGCACCTGAGTACTTGTTGTTGGTTACTGTTTTTGTTTTGACGCGCTTGTTGTCCTTGCAGTTGTTGAGCCTGATGAGGTCTGTAAAGCCCATTGGGTGGACAATCACATTGTTCACGAGTCGGGCAGCTCTAAACCTCACGCGAGCAACTTCTGGTCCGACCGTAGCCGAGGTTTTATCATGGCTACCCTGAAGTCCTGGGCGAGTCAAGCGCAGATACTCGTTGAGTCTTGTCACGAGGTTCTGTCTTCTGTCCATCGGGCATTTTACCCTTTCGGTGTTGTACCAGATAACTTGAGTAGTTTGCTGAGGATGTTTCATCGGGTGGGGGAAGTTCGAGAGTGCGTGCGTCAGCAGCTCATCAGGGGAGCTCAGGTGGCGCTTTCCTTTGTTCGGTTGTGGCATCCTGAGGTCAACTTTAACTCCGTGGCGCGACTCCCTGACACTCGAGGTCCACCGGTGGATCTTGCTCCTCATTATGCGGCCGTGCATCCTGCAGCGGAGCAGATTGCTCGGCTGACCTCCGAGGAGATTGATCGATTGCTTGAAGATGCGGCTGCTCGTCGATAAATTTCGTTGTAAGATGTAAATATCTTGTATTTTTTGTTGTAAGGTGTTTGAAGGTGTACACCTTGTAACCTTGTATGTTTCACTCGATATGTTTAAGGTGTTTATAGGTGTGCATCTTGTTTTACCCTGTATGATTTGTTATGAAGTATGAGTGCTCGGAGAAGTTTGGTGATGCTAGTTAGGCGTAGCCCCCATCTATTGGGGGTGTTTACCTGTCGTATTAGCATGTAAAGAGAAAAAATGTGATAGTCTTTGTAGCTATGGTTGAGAAACCATGTTTTTATTGCTATGGCTGAGAAGCCATGTGTTTGCTCGAGCTACAAAGTGGCTGGTACAGCCTTATTTCTTGCGAGTAGAAGATTAAATCCTAGGGGTAGAACTTGCGGAGGTGCTCCACGTTCCACGGGTTGGAGTAGATACCGCCGGTCTTTGGGTTCTTCAAGCGATATGCGCCTCCTGGGATGACTTCGTGTATGATGAAAGGTCCTTCCATGGTGGCTCGAGCTTGTGTCCCTCCTTTTGCTTGAGCCGTAGTACCAGGTCTCCTACCACGAAGCATCTGTGGCGTATGCGGCGACTGTGGTAATTGCGCAGCGACTGCTGATAGACTGCGGATCTTGCGAGTGCAATGCCCCTGATCTCGTCCAGTGCGTCCATGTCCTCTGCGAGTGCCTTGTTTGAGGTTTCTTCGATGTATGAAACGACTCGTGGGGCACTGAATTTGACATCTTTGTGTAGCACGGCTTCAGCTCCGTATACCATTAAAAATGGCATGTAGTTTGTCGAGCAATTTGGTGTTGTTCGCAGGCTCTATAACACCGATGGTAGTTCTTCGGCACAGTGCCCTGCTGCTGGGTGTAGCCAAGTGAGTAGCCGCTTCTTTAGGCCAGCCAAAACTAATCCGTTGGATCGTTCAAGCCGACCATTAGTTTGTGGGAGAGCTACCGAGGCGAAACTGAGGGTTATCCCCTTTTTCTCGCAGAAGTCTAGAGTTTCTTTGGCTGTGAATTTCTCCCATTAGCCGTGATGATGTTGTGTGGGATACTGAATGCACATGATGGAGTCGAGGAATCTCACGGCGCACTCGGCGTGCTGTGAGGTGATTGGCATAGCTTCTATCCACTTTGTGAACTTGTCGACTGCTACGAGCAAGTGGGTGTACCCTCCGGGTGTTGACTTGCGCAGCGGTCCCACCATATCTAGCCCCCATTGAGGAAAGGGCCAGGCGATAGGGATCATGTGGAGTTCTGTGACAGGGGTGTGTGGCTTGGGCGCAAACTTTTGGCAGGCGTTGCATCTGTCGACTAGATCTTTGGCGTCTCTGACTGCCGTGAGCCAGTAGAATCCTGCCCTGAAAGCTTTGCCCACGATTGCTCTCCAACTGGCGTGGTGCCCGTAGTCTCCTTGGTGTATCTCACCGAGCAGCTCCTTGCCATCCTCGGGTGCGATGCACCTTTGGAGTACTCCTGATATGATTTGCTTGTATAGCTCTCCGCTGATCACCTGAAAGGATTTGTTGCATCGTACTATCTGTCTAGCCTCGCAAATGTGTGCCGGGAGCTGATTTTTGGACAAGTAGTCGAGGTATTTCTCCGTCCAGATTGGCTCGACCAGAAAAACTTGCCTTGAGATGTTCTGGATGAGCTCTATGAGGGAAATTTGCGGGCTGGTATCCGTTTCCGCTGCTGCGGGTGTTCCTGCTGGTTTTTTGAGCTTGACTGATCGCTTGATTATTCTCTCGAAGTACATTCCTGGTGGGATGGGGGCGTTTGTTGACCCAATGTTCGCGAGTTTGTCTGCTTCTTAATTGCTCGATCGCGCCATGTGCTTAAGCTCACACCCTTTGAAACTTCCTTCGAGTAGGTTGTACATGTCATGATAGGCGACCATGTTATCTGCGACAGCGTCGCACTCCTTCATCATCTGCTGCACGATGAGATTTGAATCCTCCTATATCATCAATCGAGTGGCTCCGCAGGCGATCATCATCTTCATGCCGTGCAGGAGGGCCTCGTATTCTGCGTCGTTGTTGGACGCTGGGTCATCAGGGAGGAAGTCTAGTCGCAAGACGTACTGTAGCTTGTCACCCCTGGGAGATATGAGGATAACTCCGGCTCCGGATCCCTCGTTTCATTTCGACCCATCAAAGTACATGATACAGTTGCTCGTGTATTCTGGAGATCCTGATGTTTACAACTTCGTCCACTCGCTCGGGAAATCCACGACAAACTGGGATTTTACAGTGTTGCGCCCTGCGTATATTATGTCCCAGGCGCCTAGCTCGATGCTCCACTTTGCGATTCTTCCGGATGCCATGGGGTTTTTCATGATAGTACCGAGTGATGCGTCATTTAGCACCGTGACGGTATGCTCCTAGAAGTAGTGCTTGAGCTTGCGGGCTGTAAGGACCACTCCATACGCGAGCTTTTGGTAGTGAGGGTATCACTGTTTGCACGGCGAAAGAGTATATTGGCCGTTGAACGACGTACACTTTTCCGTCCTCTGGCCGCTCGACGACAATTACTGTGCTGACGACTTGGTTTGTTGTGGCCAGGTAAAGGTAGAGGGGCTTCTTTTCCTGTGGTGTTGCCAATATGCGCTTGCTCTGTAGCACTCTTTTTAGGTCGATGAACGCCTTTTTTGCTTGTGGCGTCCGCTCGAACTTATCTGTTTTCTTCAGCAGCTTATAGAAGGGGAGCTCCTTCTCGCCTAATCTTGCGATGAATCTGCTCAGAGCGGCCAGTCGCCATGCGAGCTGATGTACGTCGCGAAGATGTGTTGGTTCCTTCATTGTGAGGATCACCTGAATTTACTCTGGATTGGCTTCGATTCCTCGGGCGGACACCAGATATCCGAGAAGTTGTCCTGCAGGAACACCGAAGACGCATTTTTTCGGGTTAAGCTTGATCTTGTACGCGTTGAGGGTGTTGAATGTCTCCCTGATGTCCTCAAGGAGTGTATCCTCCACTCGAGTTTTTATGACGATGTCGTCAACGTACACGTGTACGTTCTTGCCAATGAGCTTGGCGAGGCATTTTTGCATGCAACGCTGATATGTTGCGCCTGCAATTTTTAGCCTGAAGGTCATTGTCGTGAAGCATTAGACATCGTGTGATGTGATGAATGTTGTCTTCTTCTCATCCTCTTGTTTCATCCTGATCTCATTGTAGCGTGAGTAGGCGTCCAGGAAGGAGAGTTGTTGGCAGCCTACAGCGGAGTCCACGATCTGGTCGATCTGTGGTAATGGGAAGTTATCCTTGGGACAGTGTTTATTTAGCGACGTATAGTCGATGCACACGCGAAGGATGTCAGTGTTTTTCTTCAGGACCAGCACCGGGTTTGCTAACCAGGTGGCTATTCTGATCTCCCTGATGAACTTGGCGGCGAGTAGTCCATTCACCTCTTCTCCATGTGCCTTCTGTTTTGGCTCGGAATATCGTCGGGTCGTTTGCTTGACTGGTTTGGCGTCTTTGAATACTTCAAGTGAGTGTTCGGCGAACTCCCTGGGTATCCCTAGCATATCTGAAGGCTGCCAGACGAAAATCTCCCAGTTACTCACGGAGGAGTTCGACGAGCACGCCTTCCTATGCAGACGATAGGGTGGTGGACACCATCGCCGTCTTCACGGGTTCTGTCGGGTGCACTTGATGCTTTCGAGTGTCGCTGTTTGGGCTGAACTCAAGTTCTGGGGCGTTCTTTTTGGTGAGTGGCATCACGGAGTGATCCGTGGTTTTTGCCAACTCTTCCAGCTCTTCCTGCATCCCGAAAGATTTCGCGATCTCGTTGAACTCAGTACCACACTTGTCTGACTTTTGGAAGTCGTCGTTTATGGTGATCGTGTCGTATTTCCCTGGGAGTTTGAGCTTCGGGTAGGCGTAGTTGGTACAGCCATGAATCTCGCGAACAATGTTCGGAAGAGAATGACATGGTACTGTGATGGCCAGTCGACTACTTCAAAGTTGAGTAATTCTCTCTTGTAATTCTTCGGGGTCCCTAGTATAACTTCCTGTTTGATTGTTCCAAGTGGTCGGACGGCTTTTCCTGGTACTATCCCATGGAAGGATGTTTCCGACTCTACAAGTCCATCCAGGTTCTTGTTCATCTTGCAGAGTGTGTCCGCGTATATGATCTTGATTCCACTACCGCCGTCCATTGCACACCCGAGCGAGGTCGTAGTTGCCTATTTGCACCTGAATGACAAGCGCGGCGTGTCCTGGTCGATATACCCGAGGGGGTGATCTTCTTTGGAGAAGGTTATCGACTGATCTGACATCTTCAGGTATTCGGGTGTGGATGGTGGAGCTTGTACTGCCATGATCACTTGGTGTGTGTTTGTCTTTTGGACTCTTCGGGACGGGCAGACCTTCTGGATCATTCCTAGGAGCCCCTGTGGGATCGGGTACCCATTGGCTCCCGGGTTTGTGGCGGGTGGCGCTGGTAGCACGGCTAATACCGCGTTCCGGCGTCCTGGTGGAGGTAGGGGCTGCGGCGGTTGGTATCCTCCTGGGAGTTGCGGGTATCCCTGGTTGACTTTGGCTCTATTCTTCTTCGTGTAAGCCTCATGGATGTCCTGGAACTTTCGGCAGTCCTTGAGGAGATGAGTCGCCTTGGTCTTGCATGTGCGCTTATCTGTGAATAGATGTAGCGTGCAATGACCGTCAAGGTCTTACTCGGGAGTTTTATCATCTGTCTTTGGCTTCCAGTCGCGGTTTCCACGAGGCCCGCCGTCACGATTTCTTGTGAACTCTGCTGCCACCAGTTCTTCTCGATCGCCGTGGTCGTAGTGTTTGCGATCCTCCTCAGGTGCGGGTGAAGATGCTTTCTCGTTGCGCACATAATCTTCGCCGGTAGCCCATATGTCGGCTATTGCCATCAACTCCCCGATAGTTTTGGGTGCAGCTCATCCCAGCTCGTCTCGGAACGCAGGGCGCCGAGCTCCTTTGGTGAAAGCCTCGACTGCGACCTCCTCTGACATGTTTCCCGCCGTATTTTTTAGCGTGGTCCACCGCTGAATATACTCGCGAGTAGACTCGCTGCTTTTCTGCTTGCAAGCCCGCAGCTCCTCGATAGATGCGGGTCTTTTGTATGTCGCCTGGAAGTTCTTGCGGAAATCGTAGGTTAGATCGTCCCATGATCCGTAGTGTGCCCGCGGTCTTCCTTCAAGCCAGCCGCGCGAGCGCCGACAAGGTGTAAGTTTAGGTACTACATGGCCTTTGTCTTGGTCCCACGTTGGCATTTTACTGTCGTGAGGTAATCTGATAGCCGAGACTTGGGCTCCTGCGAACCGTCATATTTCGGGACCTCCGTGGTAAGCTTGAATCTCTTCGGCATCGGTGCCTCGCGGATGTCGCGGGTGAAGCACAATGCACCACAGGCCTCTTCGTCGGAAGAGGTGGATAGCGACCATGCACGGTTCCTGATTGCCCGGGCCCTGTTGACCTTGTTTTGCGTGATGTCTGCTCGCGCGTCGTATTCCGGCCGGTCGCGATTATCCTCTTTCCGTGGCTCTCTGCTGAGGTGTTGCGATCGGCTGCCGTGGTGTCGTGGGCTACGATCGCGATCTCTCAGGCTATCATCACCTCTACACGGGCTATCGCCGTGACGCCGGGCTTCTTTCCCTCGGGCGCGACGAGGTGACTCTTTGTCTCACCTTCAAAGGCGACGTGCTCCCACGTCTGCGGGGTGTTTCCTTGTCTATCCGAGGTTTTTTTTAGCTTCCTACGTTGTCTCGTGCCTGCGGCTCCGAGCGGCGATTCTTGCGGCTTCCATGCCTAGCCCCTTCTGGACTTGTCGGTATTGTTCCGAGCGAGGATCGTTTTCAAGCGGTTGGTTCGCCTGTAAATATGTGGCTGCTGCCAAGAGTGATGCGGCGGGGGTCTCCGGGTGTACGTTTCCATTGTCGTCGACATGCATGAGTGATGTCTCGAGTGTTTTGCTGATTCCGCTGAGGGATTCGCGATCCATGGCAGCGGTCTTCGAGACGTATCTATTTTTCGGGGGATTGTTTCCCACCGAGTGAGTCCTGGAGAGTGTCACACGGCGCGCACTCGACTCGTCCTCTGCTTTCTTTCATTCGTCCAGATTCTTGCGGGCATCATTGATCAGTCGACCTGCTCGCACCACTTGGTAGTGGTGTGCAGTTAGATCATCTCGGGGAGCTCCCTCCTCGACTGGATGGTCTAAGTGTACAGTCGTCTTTGCTTTGAGCGAAGCAGCTCGTGATACTTTGATGCTCTCTCGCTCCTTTCGACTATCCTCATTTTTCTCGGGTGGTTCAGTTGATCCTGCCATGCAGACCTGGGCCAGATATGGCTCGTGAGTCCTAGGCGCGGGTCGACAACTTTCATCGAATCGGGAGGGTTCCTCAGTCGCGATGGTGTGGAAGTCACGGATATTGCGGCGGATGGAGCAACCACTGGGTGCTAGGTCGCGACCAGTGTCGTCAGATGGCGAGTCGAGGATCACCGGGCTCGAGACTGACTCAGAGTCCGATTCGCCGAGATCGATCTTCTCGGGGAAGCGCAGGATTCCTGCCTTGTTGGCATGGAAGTGGAAGCTCCCGAACGTCAAGCTGACGCTCTTTTCCAATCCGTTGAATGTCGGGCACTATTTCGGCGAGTGGGGCGTGTAGACGAGTGACCCGAAACGGCTCGGTTCCGCTGGAGTCGAAGTTTCGGGGCTCCAGCTTAAGGTTGGCGATGACGAAGCCGAAGACGCCGTAGATCCGGCGCCCGCCGTTCCCACAGACGGTGCCAATTGTCGATTAGTCATCTGAACAAGTCCCTCGGATGATCCGGTAGGGTTTCGATTAAGAGAACGTATGGACGCTGGTGACGATCGTCAGCTAACAGGGGGCACAATTTACCCAGGTTTGGGGCCCTCGTAGAGGTAAAACTCTTACTCCTGCTCTTTCGATCTGTATTATGAGTAGATCAGTTACAATTGGGGGGTGCTCAAGTTGAGAGTATGATCTCGAGCTCAAGGCTGTGGTGGTCAAAAGTATATTGGATCCCCTCCTCGGTGGTTCTCCTAGCCTTTTATAGGTGGCTAGGTCTCAAACCGTGTCGGGGGGGTTACAAACCCTAGCTTTAGGTCGGGACGAGTTTCCTTCTTGACCCGCAAGTCTTTGCGGGTGGGCTTTAGTTGGGCCTTCTAGAACCACAAGGTGGCACCTCTCTTTGGGCTTAGGTCTTGGGCCTTGGACTGGGTAGCCTGTAACATCCCAAGTATGAAAACCTACCATTTAGAATGTTTGATTTCTTGTTATTAAAGTATTGCATCATGTCATCATATTTATTTCCTTGTTTGCATTTGTTTTGCATCTGTTTTTATTCTGTTTTCATAATTGAATTTCAAACAATTTCAAATGATGTGTTTCATACTTGTCATGTTACAACATTTTCAAATAAAAGTTCAATTCAAACAACCTCTTGTTTCCAATTATTCCATAAAGATCAACTAATAAAATGGTGCTTTTATTTCAATTAAATAATTCCAAATTGCCTTCAAATTCAAATCAAATCACCAAACAGCACCCCAATTTGAAATTATAAAATTGCCAAAACAAATATACTCATTTGTTTCCAATTAAAGTTATTTGGGTCACCCTATTTAGAAATTTGGTTTCAATAATCATTTTAATACTCAAATCATCCAAATATGAATTAATTTCAAACAACACCCAAATTCAACTTATAAAAATCAGCATTATAACCCAAACCATTTGTTCTTTTTAATCATTAGGGTTCACCCTAATGAAAGCATTGTTTTCATTATTAGTCATTTAATTATCAAATTATTCAAATTCAAACCAATTTACAAAACAGCAAATAAATTTGAATTTTCAAAAACCTAAGTTGTCAAATGGTAGATGTTGAACTAACAAACTCACAGGAATTTTTTCCCAAATTTTTTACTAACTTAAAACCTACCTTTTCTTCCAATTTGTTTTCTGCAAAAAAAATAAACAAAACGAAATTGGAAAAAGAAAACAAACCTGCGCAGGGGGGGGGCATTCGGCCCAGCCCAGCTAACCACCCGCGCCTGGCCCGGTACCCCTTCGCAGCCGCCCCCGTCGTCTCCTTTCGGTACGGCAGCCAATCCATGGTGCCACGGCGGCAGCGGTCACCTCCGACGCCCGATCCGATGCCCGCACCCCCTATATAATTCCCCTAGACCCCGCAGCCCTAGACCTAACCCTAGGCTCCTGTTCCCCTCGAGATTCGATGATTACCGCCGCTCCCGATCACCACCTACCCACCTAGCCTCGGAAACCAACCCACCACTTCCTCCTCTTCCTTTTGGACACGGAGCCACCCGGATATACTGCAGCGACGCCGCCATCATCGACTTGCCGCCGTCGAGCTCGTCACCGAGCCTCTGCCACGTTTACAGCGGTGGTGAGCCACCGTGCCTTCCCCCTCCTTCCTCTCTGTTGCGATCGCATCCACGTACTGCACACGCCACATCAGCACGCTCCAGATCCGAGCACAGCACCGGCAGCAACCACAGCTCGCCGCCGGCAGCGTTCCCTGACGAAATTCAGACGAGCGCTCGCTGTCAGCAAGTTTCAGTTAACGCGGATCTGAAATACAACCTCACTGCGCATCTGTATCTGACAACGAACTGAAACTCACTGCACTGGTTACAGCGTTAGCTATCGAGCGCTTGGTCGTGGGTTCGAGCCCCCGCAGCGCCACTCTTTTTGGGGATTTTTCCCCCGCGCCAGTGGCCCACCTGTAAGCCCCTCTGTTGCCACGCGTGCAGCTGCGTGGGCCACATTTGCCCTAGGCCCACGGGCAGTGGCTGGTGTATGTTTCTGCGCGGTAACAAAAGTATTTCCAGCACGTTTCTTTTTAATCCAAGCCCTTAAAAAATTGCAGAATGGTCCCTAGTTTTAAAAA
The DNA here is from genome assembly GCA_028641055.1 of Alopecurus myosuroides. Classification (NCBI taxonomy): domain Eukaryota; kingdom Viridiplantae; phylum Streptophyta; class Magnoliopsida; order Poales; family Poaceae; genus Alopecurus; species Alopecurus myosuroides. The sequence goes on along the minus strand of JAPCYS010003709.1, from coordinate 32,686 downwards.
GCTTATAACTTTTATTTTATAATTCCAAATAACAAAAATAAAATATGTGCACTGATTTAAATTAAATTATCTACCTATTGGTACCATTTGTTTTATGTTTTGAAGTTTCCAAATGCATTTCAAATTTGAATTCAAATAATTCAATTGCAATTTGCTAAAATCCATAACTAATTCATTCTTAATCCAAATAATGGAAATAAAATATGTTTTCCATGCTATTTCAAATAACCTTCTCAAATATAAATTTTGTTTCATGGTTTGAATAATTTAAATTGCTTAAATAATTTAAACCTTGTTTAAATCATTTAAATTTGATAAAATCATAACTTGCTCAAATTAAATTATTTTTGAACATGCAAAATATGTTTTCAACCTAGAAAAGTATAAACTTTTCAAATATGAATTTGAATTTATGCTTTGAACAATTAAAATTCAAATAAAATTCATACTTGATTTAAATTCATTTAAAACTTGTTTAATATTGTTTAAGTCATAATAAATTCATCCTAACTCCTATTTCAATATTTGAAACATGTAATCCAACTAAAATTTGGTATTCTTTTCAAATATGAATTTTGTTATTTGTTTTGAACATTTTAAATTGATGAAAACAACAAATGCTTGTGTGACATCTTTAAGTAACCCAAAATTTCCAACTTAATAAATGATTTCCAAACTTGTTAAATTCCTTTACCACTTGCATCTATTGTTGTTATTTTGTTGTTATCATCATGCATGCATCATGCTAAACAACTTTCACATGAATTAATTGTAGTCCATTTGTTTCCACCCTAATGCATGGACCTTTTCCATATGCAATCCAATTGCATAGGGGTCCATTTAAATTGTGTCACTTTGTCAACTAGTTTATTTTGATGCAACCATTAACTTGACATGCATCATCCCCTGATTGTGCACTATGCCATGATATTGATTGTTTATATTCCTGTCTTGTTTGTTTGCTTCTTCTCGAATAGACGACGACGTTGAGACAGACGATCTTTACAGCACCCCTTCTGAGGATCTAGCTCAGTACCAGGCTGCTGAGTTTGCAGGCAAGTTATCACTCACAGGAACCACTGTGTTCCTTTCAACATTGGTTACCGTTACTTTCCGTTGTCTATTTCTGCTAGCCTTAGTAGTAGTTGATTCTGTTACGAACCTATCACATGAATCCCTTAACCCTGATATTGCCTCACCACCACTCCTACAACCACATTGATTGAGCCAGTGTCTTACTAGCATGCTTAGGTTGTTTTGCTCGAGTCTGTTACCCGTTACTTTCTGTTACTATTTCCTTATGTTCTGGGGGCTCGATGTTTAATCAATCAATCATGCTAATGTTATTGTTAAATAGTAACTTGATGATAAGGCACAGGAAGGAGGCCCTGTGTGGTTTTGAGGCCTGCTAGTGTCGACCCTAATAGGAAAAGGGTCTTGTCTACTGATCCATGATGAGCGCACTACCCGCATGTGGGAAGCGAGTATGGGCGCCCCCTCAATTTGATTCGATTCGCATCTCGTCCAAATCGCCTCATTTAGTTTGTGTTTTCCATTTGCCGCATGCATGTTTTTGCGAGCCCAGCGCAGGGTGGAACTTTTGTAGTCGGCATATAGGAGGACACGGTCTTAGAGTGCTATGAGGGTCCCTTATCTTCGGGGCTTGATTAGCCGTGCGCCCAAGGTGCTTTGGGCTTGATGCGAAGAAGAGTTGAGTTGTGTCGAGTGCCCCGCTTGGCGGGAGGCATCCCATCTGGCGGGTTATTCATACGTGTACGGCCAAATTGGTGCAACCCTGCAGGGATAATCTTCTCGAGAAGCCGTGTTTTCCGCGGTTATGGTTAACTTGGTGAAAGTACTGGTTAACAAGTACTCAGGACAACTTAAACCTAATGATTCACAATCTCACACCCCATGATTAACAACTTGACTAGTAATAGGATTATTGACACAATAACTTGATTCATCTTTAATCCAACTGTGTGACTTATCCTCGGATTGCTTCTTTGGATAAGGGGCGAGATCCAGGATGGGTTTGTTTGACGGTATCTTTCAGCTGGTTACAATACTCGATCTTATCTTCTTTCTGTTAGCCGGAAGTGGTAGAATCTCTGTAGTTGGTTAGCGCAGCCAGTTGCAACATCTTTTATATCCCCTTTCTTCCGTTGAACCCAAGGAATCTGTGCTTGGTGTTGACGGGCTACACTTTGGTGAACTGTGAGTCTTGCTTGCCAGTACGTCTATGTACTGACCCCTTTGGGGCTGTGGTTTCCGCAGACTACGCCTACGAGGATCCAGGTGACGGCTACTACGTGGAGTTTGACGAGGCTGCTGACGAGTAGGTAGCGGACCCGGGCAGGATCCGAGACTACGTGGATGGGCTTCGTTTTCCTTTCATTCCCGGCTTCTTAAGCCTATTTGGATTTGTCTGTACTCAGACCCTCTGAGTGTTTCCGCTGCTATGTAATGATGTTATGTTGGGACATGTGTCCTCTGGATGATTGTATTTGCTATCTCTGCTCTAGTGAGAGCTATTTGCAACTTATTTCCATCTTTTGTGTCTTAGAGATATGTTGTGCTATCATTCTGTTACAAACCGTTGACGTACCATGTGTGTATGGTATGAAGTACGTCAATGGTAGTGTCCTGATTTCTACGGGATAGTTTACATCGACGGTGAATAGTAAAGATTGGCTGTCACACATAAGTGTTGGCCTACTCGTAAGACATGCGGGTGCCGGTAAGCCCCGTAATCCAATCAAAATACTGTTCAGTTCGTACGGTGAGTATCCTCTAGAAGTCCGGGTGCGACAAATGGTATCAGAGCATGTCTGCCTGTAGGATCCCTTTTACTGGTCGCAGTTTGAGTCTAGAAACTATTTTGTAGCTATATAGGAAAAATGAAACGTGAGAGTAGGAATTCTGCCATTTTTCTTCTTTCCCCATCCACCCACCCTTTTCTGGTAAGGAAGTGCAACGTTGTTTTCTCTTCTCACCTAAACTTTCAAGTTAGGTTTTCACGAATCCTGGTTTCTCTCGGATAGTTATATCTACTAGACCATAGGAATGGAGGTGGTTGTGACATGATTTAGCATGTTGCCTACTCACGATTGAGAACGGAGGCGTGTAAGCCCCGGAAGAAGATCCTCTATTCCTTAAGCAGTAGATATTGATCCTTTAGAAGCCCGGATGGGTTCTTCCGTAGTACCTCAGGAGTTTTGGTCTCGTGTTTCCCGTTGTTGCTTCGATATCCTGTTCTTCTCAACATCCTTTCGTCCGTTGAAATCTTGTTGTTGCTTTCCACTTCAGTTCTCTACCGGCGTCTAATCAAAACTTCCCCGATCATCTGCAGATGGATCTCAGGTTCTTCCCGCAGGTGGTTCGGATGACTCGTTGTGAGAGCACCGCCGGTTATCCGGAGATGCTGAGAGACATGGTCACTTATATGGGGTTCCGTTGGGCACCAGAGTACCAGGTCTACGAGCAGCAGCGAGAGTTTGACCAGACCTACTACCAGGCTATCGTCTACATTCTGTCAGATGATGACATGAGCGTTGTCCACCGCTACGAGGCAGTAGGTTCCACAGTGGATATGGCCGTGCAGCAGGCAGCTTACGTGAGTCTCACCGTCCTTCGTGCTGATTACTGAGGATTTGACGATTCTATCTATCGCCACATCCCCCGTGGTTACATCACTTCGGAGGGAGCTCACTTCACTCTCTACGACAACCTGGATGTCTACGAGCATGATAACACCAGGCTGCACACCACCGCTCAGTTTGTGAGGCACAGTGACGCTGTTGCCACCACACTTTCTCAGGAGTTGGCCTCAGTGGAGCAGCTCTACCTTGCTTTGACTCGTCTGGCGACGTACACCACAGACTTTGTTGGAGATGAGCGCTTTGCACGTTTCCATCAGACAGTTGGACGTAGTTTGCCAGATGCTGGAGGTTACGAGCCGATCAGAGGTCCACTCCTCAACCTCGGAGCTGGTTACACTGGGATTCCACGCTTTGGAGCACAGGGAGCCGATGCTATGTACTTCCTGACACCGAGAGTCGCTCTCCGACCACGTCAGATCTACGTGGATCGTCGTTCTACCTACTTTCGTGGGATTCCTCCTCACCGTATCTCTCGTCGTACTACTCACCGCCGTCCTGCGTGATGAGCATGGGAGTACCGATGTATCCGTTCCTAGCTATGTTTAGTTATCCTTTGGCTTTCGAGCCATGTATTGGTGTGTTGGATATTCTGATGTATTTGAACATGTTATGATGTACCTGTTGGTTATCTATTCATGTGTTGGAATAATCTATCTTTCGGTTACCAAGTCTATCCTTTTCTGTTGTTGTGCTAAAATGCATGTCTATTCAGGATGCCGCCAACAAGGAACAACCCGCCTGAGCCACCTCTGATCACGGAGCTGTTGACTCAGATGACTCAGGTCATGGCACAGATGGCCCAGTTCCAGACTAACCAGCACAACAACCAGAATGCTCCACGGGTCAGCATCAAGGAGTTCCTCAGTATGGGTCCGAGAGCTTTCGTGGCAACACGCGAGCCTCTGGATGCTGATGACTGGATCCGGGAGATGGCCAGGGCTCTGGACATTGCTCACGTTGCTGAGGAAGACAAAGTCAAGTATGCCACCTACCTACTGAAGGGTCAGGCAGCTACCTGGTGGGAGAACTACCAGACCATGAGAGCTGGATATCCTATCACCTGGGGTTGTTTCAAGGATGCCTTCCTGAAGCACCACATCCCAGATGGTCTCATGGAAAGGATGTGTGAGGAATTTTGCTCTCTCAAGCAGGGCAAGCTGGACGTCATTGGCTATCAGAACGAGTTCAATCGTCTCGCTCGATACGCTGGTGATGAGGTGTCCACTGAGGCTAAGAAGATGGCAAGGTTCCGCCGAGGTTTTAACCCGGAACTCAAGTACGCACTCACCAACATCAAGTGCAAAGACTTCGAGGAGCTCGTGAACACCGCGCTCAATGAGGAAAACGGGCGCAAGGCGTTCGAGGATTCTCGCAAGCACTCGCGTGAGGGTGGTTCCTCCTCCAACATGACCACCCCTCCGCAGAAGCGCCGCATCTGGGTGCCAAATGCTGCTGTCACTCGGGCTCCATATGCCCAAGCTTCTCCAGGCTTTGCTCCCCGCCGACCCAACCCATCTCAGATGCATGGTCAGAGGGTTCCAATGGGGCAGCCAAGGCCAGGTCCTGCTCGTGTCGTCACTTGCTACAAGTGCAAGGAGACTGGACACTATGATGATAAGTGCACTCAGAGGCAGCTACCTCCACCTCCTCGCCCCAACACCAACCAGGCAATGGTTCGTGCTCCTCCGGCTAAAGCCTTCAACCCCAACAACAGGCCTGTCGGGAGGACCGCGAGGGTGAATCATATCAAGGCCGACAAAGCTGAGGAAGCTGCTGACGTCGTTCTCGGTATATTACCCGTAAACTCTTTTCCAGCTAAAGTGTTGTTTGATACCGGAGCATCGCATTCTTTTGTGTCAAAGATCTTTGCAACAGCATACAACCTAGTTGTGGTTCCACTAAGCAATCAAATCTCTGTTCACTCTCCGGGATCTAAAATGTTGACTTCCAAGATAAGTATGGACAATCAGATCCTAATTGGAGGTCGCATATTCCTTGCTTCACTCATGTTGCTGGGAAATTCTGACATTGATGTCATTCTGGGCATGGATTGGTTGAAGACCAATGAAGCTAGAATTGACTGTGCTCAAAAGTCAATAACTCTATCCCACCCTTCTGGCCAGATAGTCTATTCTCCATATGGATCAAGTTCTGTTAAGTTGTTCAACCTCGATGCAAAACCTCTTCCTGCAATTGAAAATGTTCCGGTGGTTTGTGAATTCCCTGACGTCTTTCCAGAAGAATTGCCAGGGATGCCTCCGGACAGAGCAGTTGAGTTCGTGATTGAGCTTGAGCCAGGTACTGCTCCAATCTCTAAGCATCCATACAAGATAGCTCCTCCTGAACTGAAATTGTTAAAGGAGCAAATCAATATGTACATGGAGAAAGGTTACATTCAGCCTAGTTCCTCCGCTTGGGGTTGCCCAACTCTGTTTGTTGCCAAGAAGGATCAAACAAAAAGACTCGTGGTTGACTATCATCCTCTCAACGAGAAAACCATCAAAAACAAGTATCCAATTCCTCGTATTGATGATCTTTTTGATCAACTTGCTGGAGCCTCAATATTCTCAAAGTTGGACTTGAGGATGGGTTACCATCAGATAAAGATCAGAAAGGAAGATATTCCAAAAACAGCCTTCACCACTCGGTACGGTCTATATGAATACACCGTCATGTCCTTTGGTCTCACCAATGCACCGGCGACGTTCTCAAGACTCATGAATTCTGTCTTCCATGAATACCTCGACAAGTTCGTTGTGGTATATCTCGATGACATTCTGGTCTACTCAAAATCTGAGGAAGAGCATGGAGAACACCTTCGTCTCACTCTCATGAAACTTCGCGAGCATCGTCTATATGCCAAATTCTCCAAGTGTGAGTTCTGGATTCCAGAAGTTGCTTAACTTGGTCATATCATCTCTGCCAAAGGCATAGCCATTGACCCAGAAAAGGTTAAGGCAATTGTTGATTGGAAACCTCCTAAGACGGTAAAGCAAGTAAGAAGCTTTCTTGGCTTGGCTAGCTATTGCCGTCGTTTCGTCCAAAACATTTCCAAGATTGCCAAACCTCTCACTGATCTCACAAAGAAGGACAAGAAGTTCGTTTGGACTCCACAATGTGATGAGAGTTTCAATCTCTTGAAGACTAAACTCACTTACACCCCAGTTCTGGTTGGCCCAGATACTACCAAACCTTTCCAGATATTCTGCGATGCATCTCTCCAAGGTCTAGGTGCAGTTCTTATGCAAGAACGTCAAGTTGTGGCTTATGCTTCACGTCATTTGAATGCACATGAGCAAAACTATCCCACACATGATCTTGAACTTGCAGCAGTTGTGTTTGCCCTCAAGAAATGGAGACAATACTTGTTGGGTAACCGCACTGAAATCTTTTCCGATCATAAGAGTCTGAAATACATCTTCACTCAACCAGATCTAAACCTCAGGCAAAGGAGATGGATTGAAAAGATTAAAGACTTCGATCTCACCATTTCTTACACTCCAGGCAAGGCTAATGTTATGGCCGATGCTCTCAGTCGCAAGTCCTATTGCAATAATCTCATGATCATGGAAAACCAACCTACACTTCATGAAGAATTCCAGAAACTGAACCTTGGTCTTGTTCCTCAAGGATATCTTGCAAGCTTGACAGCTAGTCCAACTCTCGAGGACAAGATTCGTTCTGAACAACTTCGTGATGCTGAAATCAAGAAGATTGTAGAGCACATCAAAGAAGGCAATGATAAATTCAAGTCCTTCTCAATTGATGACAAGGGAACTGTGTTCTTCGAAGGACGCATTGCAGTTCCTCAGATTCAAAGTCTCAAAGATATCAAGGAGGCTCATGAAACTCCTCTCTCCCACCCTGGAAGTACAAAGATGTACCAGGATCTCAAGACTCTGTATTGGTGGCCTGGCATGAAACGTGAAATTGCTCAATACGTTTCTGAATGCGACGTTTGTCAACGTGTTAAGGCAGTCCATCAGAAAACAGCCGGTCTACTCCAACCTCTGAAAATTCCTGAGTGGAAGTGGGACATGATTGAAATGGACTTCGTCACTGGTTTTCCAAAGTCCAAGAAGGGCAACGATGCAATCTTCGTTGTCATTGATCGTCTCACTAAAGTAGCTCACTTCTTTGTTGTCAAGGAAACTATCTCAGCTAGCCAGTTAGCAGAGCTCTACACAGCAAGGATCGTTCCTCTTCATGGTGTTCCATTGGAAATAAGCTCAGACCGTGGAAGCATATTCACTTCTCATTTCTAGAAAAGCTTTCAAGATGCATTGGGCACCAAACTGCTGTTTAGCACAGCTTATCACCCTCAGTCTCAGGGGCAAGTCGAAAGAGTCAATCAGATTCTCGAGGATATGCTCAGAGCATGTGGTCTCTCCTTTGGCATGAAATGGGAGGATTGCCTTCCATATGCTGAATTCTCCTACAACAACAGTTTCCAGGCAAGCCTAGGCATGGCACCATTTGAAGCACTCTATGGCCGCAGATGCAGGAGTCCAATCAATTGGTCTGGAGCTGGTCAACGTTCACTCTTAGGCCCTGACATTGTTAAGGAAGCCGAGGAGAAAGTTCGTATCATTCGTGACAATCTCAAGATTGCTCAGTCTCGTCAGAAAAGCTACTATGACAGCAAGCACAGGGATATGGTCTATGCACCTGGTGACAAGGCATATCTCCGTGTAACTCCTCTCAGAGGCACTCATCGTTTTGGTGTGAAAGGAAAGCTTGCCAAGATACATTGGTCCTTTCAACATTCTCTCAAGGCGGGCAGAAAATGCTTATCGTCTTGAACTTCCAGAAAAACTATCCAAGGTGCACGATGTGTTCCACGTGTCACAGCTCAAGAAGTGTTTCAAAGATCCAGACCGTGCAGTTGATCATGATTCCATTGAACTGCAAGATGATCTATCTTATGAGGAGCACCCTGTTCGTATTCTCGATGAGACCGAGCGTAAGACTCACAACAAGAGCACCAAGTTCTTGAAAGTGCAGTGGTCTCATCATTCCGATAAAGAGGCAACGTGGGAGACCGAAGAGGATCTTCGCAAGAAGTATCCGGACCTTTTCGTTTCTCAGTAAGGAATCTCGGGGCGCGATTCCTTCAAGGGGGGGCGTTTTGTAACATCCCAAGTATGAAAACCTACCATTTAGAATGTTTGATTTCTTGTTATTAAAGTATTGCATCATGTCATCATATTTATTTCCTTGTTTGCATTTGTTTACTATTTGTTTTGCATCTGTTTTTATTCTGTTTTCATAATTGAATTTCAAACAATTTCAAATGATGTGTTTCATACTTGTCATTTTACAACATTTTCAAATAAAAGTTCAATTCAAACAACCTCTTGTTTCCAATTATTCCATAAAGATCAACTAATAAAATGGTGCTTTTATTTCAATTAAATAATTCCAAATTGCCTTCAAATTCAAATCAAATCACCAAACAGCACCCCAATTTGAAATTATAAAATTGCCAAAACAAATATACTCATTTGTTTCCAATTAAAGTTATTTGGGTCACCCTATTTAAAAATTTGGTTTCAATAATCATTTTAATACTCAAATCATCCAAATATGAATTAATTTCAAACAGCACCCAAATTCAACTTATAAAAATCAGCATTATAACCCAAACCATTTGTTCTTTTTAATCATTAGGGTTCACCCTAATGAAAGCATTGTTTTCATTATTAGTCATTTAATTATCAAATTATTCAAATTCAAACCAATTTACAAAACAGCAAATAAATTTGAATTTTCAAAAACCTAAGTTGTCAAATGGTAGATGTTGAACTAACAAACTCACAGGAATTTTTCCCAAATTTTTTACTAACTTAAAACCTACCTTTTCTTCCAATTTGTTTTCTGCAAAAAAAAATAAACAAAACGAAATTGGAAAAAGAAAACAAACCTGCGCAGGGGGGGGCATTCGGCCCAGCCCAGCTAACCACCCGCGCCTGGCCCGGTACCCCTTCGCAGCCGCCCCCGTCGTCTCCTTTCGGTACGGCAGCCAATCCATGGTGCCACGGTGGCAGCGGTCACCTCCGACGGCCGATCCGATGCCCGCACCCCCTATATAATTCCCCTAGACCCCGCAGCCCTAGACCTAACCCTAGGCTCCTGTTCCCCTCGAGATCGCCGCCGCCATTTCCTCTCCTCGTCGCAATTCCACCCTCTGTCACCTCACCGGAGTTCATCCGCTCTGAATTTCCGATGATTACCGCCGCTCTCGATCACCACCTACCCACCTAGCCTCGGAAACCAACCCACCACTTCCTCCTCTTCCTTTTGGACACCGGAGCCACCCCGGATATCTACTGCAGCGACGCCGCCATCATCGACTTGCCGCCGTCGAGCTCGTCACCGAGCCTCTGCCACGTTTACAGCGGTGGTGAGCCACCGTGTCTTCCCCCTCCTTCCTCTCTGTTGCGATCGCATCCACGTACTGCACACGCCAATCAGCACGCTCCAGATCCGAGCACAGCACCGGCAGCAACCACAGCTCGCCGCCGGCAGCGTTCCCTGACGAAGTTCAGACGAGCGCTCGCTGTCAGCAAGTTTCAGTTAACGCGGATCTGAAATACAACCTCACTGCGCATCTGTATCTGACAACGAACTGAAACTCACTGCACTGGTTACAGCGTTAGCTATCGAGCGCTTGGTCGTGGGTTCGAGCCCCCGCAGCGCCACTCTTTTTGGGGATTTTTCCCCGCGCCAGTGGCCCACCTGTAAGCCCCTCTGTTGCCACGCGTGCAGCTGCGTGGGCCACATTTGCCCTAGGCCCACGGGCAGTGGCTGGTCTATGTTTCTGCGCGGTAACAAAAGTATTTCCAGCACGTTTCTTTTTAATCCAAGCCCTTAAAAAATTGCAGAATGGTCCCTAGTTTTAAAAAGCTTATAACTTTTATTTTATAATTCCAAATAACAAAAATAAAATATGTGCACTGATCTAAATTAAATTATCTACCTATTGGTACCATTTTTTTCTGTTTTGAAGTTTCCAAATGCATTTCAAATTTGAATTCAAATAATTCAATTGCAATTTGCTAAAATCCATAACTAATTCATTCTTAATCCAAATAATGGAAATAAAATATGTTTTCCATGCTATTTCAAATAACCTTTTCAAATATAAATTTTGTTTCATGGTTTGAATAATTTAAATTGCTTAAATAATTACCTTGTTTAAATCATTTAAATTTGATAAAATCATAACTTGCTCAAATTAAATTATTTTTGAACATGCAAAATATGTTTTCAACCTAGAAAAGTATAAACTTTTCAAATATGAATTTGAATTTATGCTTTGAACAATTAAAATTCAAATAAAATTCATACTTGATTTAAATTCATTTAAAACTTGTTTAATATTGTTTAAGTCATAATAAATTCATCCTAACTCCTATTTCAATATTTGAAACATGTAATCCAACTAAATTTGGTATTCTTTTCAAATATGAATTTTGTTATTTGTTTTGAACATTTTAAATTGATGAAAACAACAAATGCTTGTGTGACATCTTTAAGTAACCCAAAATTTCCAACTTAATAAATGATTTCCAAACTTGTTAAATTCCTTTACCACTTGCATCTATTGTTGTTATTTTGTTGTTATCATCATGCATGCATCATGCTAAACAACTTTCACATGATAATTAATTGTAGTCCATTTGTTTCCACCCTAATGCATGGACCTTTTCCATATGCAATCCAATTGCATAGGGGTCCATTTAAATTGTGTCACTTTGTCAACTAGTTTATTTTGATGCAACCATTAACTTGACATGCATCATCCCCTGATTGTGCACTATGCCATGATATTGATTGTTTATATTCCTGTCTTTTTTGTTTGCTTCTTCTCGAATAGACGACGACGTTGAGACAGACGATCTTTACAGCACCCCTTCTGAGGATCTAGCTCAGTACCAGGCCGCTGAGTTTGCAGGCAAGTTATAACTCACAGGAACCACTGTGTTCCTTTCAACATTGGTTACCGTTACTTTCCGTTGTCTATTTCTGCTAGCCTTAGTAGTAGTTGATTCTGTTACGAACCTATCACATGAATCCCTTAACCCTGATATTGCCTCACCACCACTCCTACAACCACATTGATTGAGCCAGTGTCTTACTAGCATGCTTAGGTTGTTTTGCTCGAGTCTGTTAATTACCAGTTACTTTCTGTTACTATTTCCTTATGTTCTGGGGGCTCGATGTTTAATCAATCAATCATGCTAATGTTATTGTTAAATAATAACTTGATGATAAGGCACAGGCAGGAGGCCCTGTGTGGTTTTGAGGCCTGCTAGTGTCGACCCTAATAGGAAAAGGGTCTTGTCTACTGATCCATGATGAGCGCACTACCCGCATGTGGGAAGCGAGTATGGGCGCCCCCCTCAATTTGATTCGATTCGCATTCGTCCAATCGCCTCATTTAGTTCGTGTTTTCCATTTGCCGCATGCATGTTTTTGCGAGCCCAGCGCAGGGTGGAACTTTTGTAGTCGGCATATAGGGGGACACGGTCTTAGAGTGCTATGAGGGTCCCTTATCTTCGGGGCTTGATTAGCCGTGCGCCCAAGGTGCTTTGGGCTTGATGCGAAGAAGAGTTGAGTTGTGTTGAGTGCCCCGCTTGGCGGGAGGCATCCCATCTGGCGGGTTATTCATACGTGTACGGCCAAATTGGTGCAACCCTGCAGGGATAATCTTCTCGAGAAGCCGTGTTTTCCGCGGTTATGGTTAACTTGGTGAAAGTACTGGCTAACAAGTACTCAGGACAACTTAAACCTAATGATTCACAATCTCACACCCCATGATTAACAACTTGACTAGTAATAGGATTATTGACACAATAACTTTCTTTAATCCAACTGTGTGAGTTATGTCGCACCCGGACTTCTAAAGGATACTCGTCGTTCCGTTGAACAGTAGTAGATTGGATTACGGGGCTTACCGGCACCCGCGTCCTCTTACGAGTAGGCCAACACACGTATGTGTGACAACCAACCCCTATCTGTTCATCGTCGACGTAAACTATCCCATAGAAATCAGGACACTACCATTGACGTACTTCATACCATACACACATGGTACGTCAACGGCTTTGAACAAGATGATAACACAACATATCTCTAAGACACAAAAGATTGAAATAAGTTGCAACTGGCCCTCACTAGGGCAGAGAATAGCAAATACAATCATCCAGAGGACACATGTCCCAACATAACATCATTACATCTCAGCGGAAGCATTCAAAGGGTCTGAGTACAGACAAATCCAAATAGGCTTAAGAAGCCGGGAATGAAAATAAAACGGAGCCCATCCACATCGTCTCGGATCCTGCCGGGTCCGCTACCTACTCGTCAGCAGCCTCGTCAAACCCACGTAGTAGCCGTCACCTGGATCCTCGTAAGCGTAGTCTGCGGAAACCACAGCCCGAAAGGGGTCAGTACATCCAAGTACTGGCAAGCAAGACTCACAGTTCACCAAAGTGTAGCCCGTCAACACCAAGCACAGATGCCTTGGGTTCAACGGAAGAGAGGGGATATAAAAGATGCTGCAACTGGTTGCACTAACCAACTACAGAGATTCTACCACTTCAGGCTAACAGAAAGGAGATAAGATCGAGTATTGTAACCAACTGAAAGATAACTTCAAACAAACCCATCCTGGATCTCGCCCCTTATCCAAAGAAGCAATCCGAGGATAACTCACACAGTTGGATTAAAGATGAATCAAGTTATTGTGTCAATAATCATATTACTAGGAAAGTTGTTAATCATTGGTTGTGAGATTATGAATCATTAGGTTTAAGTTGTCCTGATTACTTGTTAGCCAGTACTTTCACCAAGTTAACCATAACCGCGGAAAACACGGCTTCTCGAGAAGATTATCCCTGCAGGGTTGCACCAATTTGGCCGTACACGTATGAATAACCCGCCAGATGGGATGCCTCCCACCAAGCGGGCACTCAACACAACTCAACTCTTCTTCGCATCAAGCCCAAAGCACCTTGGGCGCACGGCTAATCGAGCCCAGAAGAAAATGGACCCTCATAGCACTCTAAGAACGTGTCCCCCTATATGCCGACTACGAAAGTTCCACCCTGCGCTGGGCTCGCAAAAACATGCATGCGGCAAATGGAAAACACGAACTAAATGAGGCGATTTGGACGAGATGCGAATCGAATCAAATTGAGGGGGGCGCCCATACTCGCTTCCCACATGCGGGTAGTGCGCTCATCATGGATCAGTAGACAAGACATGTAACATCCCAAGTATGAAAATACCCCTAGAATGTTTTGTTTCTTGTGTAATTCAAGTATTGCATCATGTCATCATGTTTATTTCATTGTTTGCATTTGTTTACTATTTGTTTGCATCTGTTTTATTTTGTTTTCATAATGAAACTCAAACAAATTCAAATGGTTATTTCATACTTGCTCTGTTACAACATTTGGAATAAAAAATCACAAATAAAAACAACCAATTTGTTTCACTTTATTCCATATTGATCCACTAATAAAATGGTGCTTTTTATTTCCACTAATTAATTTCAAAATGGTTTCAAATTCAAAGCAAATCATCTACAGCACCTAATTTGGAACTTATAAAAATATCAAACCATTCTAATGTTTTAATCCACTTATTGATAGGGTTCACCCTATTAAGTTTGTTGTTTTCTATATTAATCAATTAAATTGCAGATTATTCCAATTCAAACCAATGTGCAAAAACAGCAACTCAATTTGAATTTCAAAAACTTGAGTTGCCAAGTGGTGGATGTTCAACTAACAAAATCCCCTGAATTTTTCCAAAATTTTTAGCAATTCAAAAACCATCAAATGCTTCCATTTTCTATTGCTACAAAAAAAAACAGAAAAGCAAAAGAAATAAAAGAAGCAAACAGCCGCGCGCGCAGCACCTACCAGCCCAACCCACCTAACCTCTAACTAGCGCGCAGGCCAGCCCGCTAAGCCGGGCGTACCGCTTCGATTAGAAGCCGCCACCGTCGCCCCGCGGTACGGCCGCCCATCTAGCGGTGCCACGGCGGCAGACGGGCGCGCCGACGGCCATCGTCGAACCCCTAACCCTATAAGTACCCCCTAGACCCCTGGCGCCGAGCCCTAGACCTAGGTTTCCGTTTCCCCCCTCGAGTCCGCCGCCACTTCACTCTCCCTCGCCGGAATTCCTCGCTGTCACCTCACCGGAGAGCGAGCTCTCTGAATCCCCGATGGCGCCGCCCACCTCCTAGCTCCACCTAGCTACCTAACCCCTGGAAACAAACCCCCTCGTCACCCTCTTCTGTTTCGACACCCGAGCACCCACGGAGAGCAACCACAGCTGCGCCGCCATCTGCTGCATCGCCGCCGGCCGCGCCACCTCGAGCCTCTGCATCCACGATGAACGCCGGTGAGGCCACCGTCTCCTCCTCCTCTCTGTCACCCTCTGCGCGCACGCATCTGCACACGACCAGCACCTCATCGCAGCAGCACGCAGCACAACCACGGTTCCCCGCCGGCGATCTTGTTTCTGTCAGCAATGGTTCAGTCACGCACGCGTCAGCGAAGTTCAGTAACGCAGATCTGAACGATATCCTTACTGCATCGCATATACTGTCAACGGACGGAACACACCGCACTGGTTTCAGTCTAACGAGTGCGCAGCGAGGGCGTGGGTTCGATCCCTCGCACCCGCGCGATAAAATCCACCATTTTTTTTTGCACGCACCCCTGACGAGCAGGCCCCACCCGTCAGTGGGCTGCTCTGCCACGCGCGCGCACAGCGGCCACGCTGGCCCCCAGGCCCACGTGCAGTGGCTGTGGCTAGCCCACTGCACGGTAACAAATGGTTTCAACGTTTCTATTTTTAAAACCAGCCCCTTAAAAATTGCAGAATGGTCCCTAGATTTAAATTGCTTATAACTTTTATTTTATAACTCTAAAAAATGAAAATAAAATATGTGTGCTGATCTAAATTAAATTGTCTATCTTTTGGTATCATTTGTTTCCTGTTTTGAAATTTGAAAATGCAATTCAAATTTGAATTCAAATAATTCAAATGCAATTTGCTAAATTCAATAACTATTTCATTCTTAATCCAATAAATGCAAATAAAATATGTTTTCCATGCTATTTTGAATAACCTTTTCAAATATAAATTTTGTTTCATGGTTTGAATAATTTAAATTTCCTAAATAATTTAATCCTTGCTTAATTCATTTAAATTTGATAAAATCATAACTTGCTCAAAATAAAATATTTTTGAACATGCAAAATATGTTTTCAAACCATCAAAGCATAAACTTTTCAAATATAAATTTGAATTTATGTTTTCAATAAATAAAATTCAAATAATATTCAAACTTGTTTTAAATTCATTTAAAACTTGTTTAATATTGTTTAAGTCATAATAAATTCATCCTAACTCCTATTTCAAAATTTGAAACATGTAATCCAACTAAAATTTGGTATTATTTTCAAATATAAATTTTGTTAATTGTTTTGCACACTTTAACTTGATGAAAACAACAATTGTTTGTGTGACACCTTTAAGTAACCAAAACATTTCCAAACTTAATAAATGTTTTCCAACCATGTTAAATTCCTTTTTCACTTGCATCTATTAGTGTTATTTTGTTGTTAACATCATGCATGCATCATGATAAATAAACTTTCACATGTTAATCAATTATAGATCATTTGTTTCCACTTAATCAATGGACCTTTTCCATATGCAATCCAATTGCATATGGGACCCTTTAAATTGTGTTACCGTGTCAACTAGGTTATTTTGATGCATCTATTAAATTGACATGCATCATCCCAGGATTGTGCACTATGCCATGATAATGATTGTTTATATTTCTGCCTTGTTTGTTTGCTTCTTCTCGGATAGACGACGACGTTGAGACAGACGATCTTTACAGCACCCCTTCTGAGGATCTAGCTCAGTACCCGGCTGCTGAGTTTGCAGGCAAGTTATCACTCACATGAACCATTGTGTTCCTTTCAACCCTGGTTACCGATACTTTCCGTTGTCTATTTCTGCTAGCCTTAGTGGTAGTTGTTTCTGTTACGAACCTATCACATGAATCCCTTAACCCTGATATTGCCTCACCGCCACTCCTACAACCCTATGTTTGAGCCAGTGTCTTACTAGCATGCTTAGGTTGTTTTGCTCGAGTCTGTTACCCGTTACTTTCAGTTACTATATTTTTATTATGATCTGGGGGGCTCGATGTTTAATCAATCCATCATGCTAATGTTATTGTTAAATAATAATTTGATGATAAGGCACCGGCAGGAGGCCCTGTGTGGTTTTGAGGCCTGCTAGTGTCGACCCTAATAGGAAAAGGGTCTTGTCTACTGATCCATGATGAGCGCACTACCCGCATGTGGAAGCGAGTATGGGCGCCCCCCTCAATTTGATTCGATTCGCATCTCGTCCAAAGCATCTCATTTAGTTCGTGTTTTCCATTTGCCGCATGCATGTTTTTGCGAGCCCAGCGCAGGGTGGAACTTTTGTAGTCGGCATATAGGGGGACACGTTCTTAGAGTGCTACGAGGGTCCATTTTCTTCTGGGCTCGATTAGCCGTGCGCCCAAGGTGCTTTGGGCTTGATGCGAAGAAGAGTTGAGTTGTGTTGAGTGCCCCGCTTGGTGGGAGGCATCCCATCTGGCGGGTTATTCATACGTGTACGGCCAAATTGGTGCAACCCTGCAGGGATAATCTTCTCGAGAAGCCGTGTTTTCCGCGGTTATGGTTAACTTGGTGAAAGTACTGGCTAACAAGTACTCAGGACAACTTGAACCTAATGATTCACAATCTCACACCCAATGATTAACAACTTGACTAGTAATAGGCTGATTGACACAATAACTTGATTCATCTTTAATCCAACTGTGTGAGTTATCCTCGGATTGCTTCTTTGGATAAGGGGCGAGATCCAGGATGGGTTTGTTTGAAGTTATCTTTCAGTTGGTTACAATACTCGATCTTATCTCCTTTCTGTTAGCCGGAAGTGATAGAATCTCTGTAGTTGGTTAGCGCAGCCAGTTGCAGCATATTTTATATCCCCTTTCTTCCGTTGAACCCAAGGCATCCGTGCTTGGTGTTGACGGGCTACACTTTGGTGAACTGTGAGTCTTGCTTGCCAGTACGTCTATGTACTGACCCCTTGGGGCTGTGGTTTCCGCAGACAACGCCTACGAGGATCCAGGTGACGGCTACTACGTGGAGTTTGACGAGGCTGCTGACGAGTAGTTAGCGGACCCGGGCAGGATCCGAGACTACGTGGATGGGCTCCGTCTTTATTTCAGTTTCCGGCTTCTTAAGCCTATTTGGATTTGTCTGTACTCAGACCCCTTTGAATGCTTCCGCTAAGATGTAATGATGTTATGTTGGGACATGTGTCCTCTGGATGATTGTATTTGCTATCTCTGCCCTAGTGAGGGCCATTTGCAACTTATTTCAATCTTTTGTGTCTTAGAGATATGTTGTGTTATCATCTTGTTCAAAGCCGTTGACGTACCATGTGTGTATGGTATGAAGTACGTCAATGGTAGTGTCCTGATTTCTACGGGATAGTTTACATCGACGGTGAACAGTAACGATTGGTTGTCACACCTAAGTGTTGGCCTACTCGTAAGAGGACGCGGGTGCCGGTAAGCCCCGTAATCCAATCAAAATACTGTTCAGTTCGTACGGTGAGTATCCTCTAGAAGTCCGGGTGCGACAAGACCCTTTTCCTATTAGGGTCGACACTAGCAGGCCTCAAAACCACACAGGGCCTCCTGCCGGTGCCTTATCATCAAATTATTATTTAGCAATAACATTAGCATGATTGATTGATTAAACATCGAGCCCCCAGAACATAATAAAAATATAGTAACTGAAAGTAACGGGTAACAGACTCGAGCAAAACAACCTAAGCATGCTAGTAAGACACTGGCTCAAACAAAGGGTGTAGGAGTGGAGGTGAGGCAATATCAGGGTTAAGGGATACATGTGATAGGTTCGTAACAGAACAACTACTACTAAGGCTAGCAGAAATAGACAACGGAAAGTATCGGTAACCAAGGTTGAAAGGAACACAGTGGTTCATGTGAGTGATAACTTGCCTGCAAACTCAGCAGCCGGGTACTGAGCTAGATCCTCAGAAGGGGTGCTGTAAAGATCGTCTGTCTCAACGTCGTCGTCTATCCGAGAAGAAGCAAACAAACAAGGCAGAAAATATAAACAATCAATATCATGGCATAGTGCACAATCATGGGATGATGCATGTCAAGTTAAATGGATGCAACAAAATAAACTAGTGGACTTGGTAACACAATTTAAATGGACCCATATGCAATGAGATTGCATATGGAAAAGGTCCATGAATTAAGTGGAAACAAATGATCTATAAGTGATTAACATGTGAAAGTTTGTTTATCATAATGCATGCATGATCATAACAACATAATAACAACAATAGATGCAAGTGGAAAAGGAATTTAACAAGTTTGGAAATGGTTTATTAAGTTTGGAAATTTTGGGTTACTTAAAGATGTCACACAAGCAATTGTTGTTTTCATCAAGTTAAAGTGTTCAAAACAATTAACAAAATTTATATTTGAAAAGAACACAAAATTTTGATTGGATTACATGTTTCAATTATTGAAATAGGAGTTAGGATGAATTTATTATGACTTAAACAATACTAAACAAGTTTTAAATGAATTTAAAACAAGTTTGAATATTATTTGAATTTTATTTGTTCAAAACATAAATTCAAACTCACAGTTGAAAAGTTCATACTTTTCTAGTTGGAAAACATATTTTGCATGTTTAAAAATAATTTAATTTGAGCAAGTTATGATTTTATCAAATTTAAATAATTTAAACAATGTTTAAAATTATTTAGGCAATTTAAATTATTCAAACCTTGAAACAAAATTTATATTTGAAAAGGTTATTTGAAATAGCATGGAAAACATATTTTATTTGCATTTATTGGATTAAGAATGAATTAGTTATGAATTTTAGCAAATTGCAATTGAATTATTTGAATTCAAATTTGAATTACATTTGGAAATTTCAAAACAGAAAACAAATGGTACCATTAGGTAGAGAATTAAATTTAGATCAGTGCACATATTTTATTTTCATTATTTGGAGTTATAAAACTAAAGTTATTATCAAATTACTTTGAGGGACCATTCTGTAAAAATAAAGGGCTGGTTTTGAAAAACAGAAAGTTAGAAAAACTTGTGTCACCGTGCAGAAATACACACTAGCCACTGCCAGGGGGGCCCAAGGCCTCGCTGTGCCTGCGTGGCAAGTGTGTGGCTGACAGGGGGCCCTCCCTGTCAGCGTGGCGGTGGAAAAAAGTGTGGGATTTTATCCCAGGGAGAGCCAAGGCTCGAACCCGCGAGCTCACCCGCTGCGCGCAAAGCCTGAACCAGTGCGGTGTTTCACGTTCGCTTGTCAGTAACGGAGATGCATACAGGTTATTGTTCCGTGTCAGGGTTAACTGAACTTAAACGCGCGCTGACTGAATCTTCGTCAGAGAACGTGCTCGCCGGCGGGGAACAACACGGCCGTGTGTTGCTGGACGCAGTACGGTGCGTGCGGGTGGTAGCGCTAGCGTGCGAGTAACAGAGAGGAGGGGGAAGAGAACGGTGGAGGCTCACCGCTGTTGTCGTCGTGCAGAGGCTCGGGGAGGTTCGCGGCCGGCGGCGATGTCGCAGATGGCGGCGGTGATCCACGATGTCCACGGCCCCGCTGCGGTGTCCAACAGAGAGAGGGAGTCGAGGGGGTCTGGTTCCGGGGTTTAGGAGGGTAGGTAGTGGTCCATGGCGGCGGCGGTGGATGGCGATTCAGACGGAGCTTGCTCCGGCGAGCTGACAGAGGGGGAAGAAACGCGGCGAGGAGAGGAAAGGCGGCGGCCTCGAGGGGAGAGGGGGATCTAGGGTAGCGCGCTGTGCCCTAGGGGGGTCTAGGGGGTCTTATAGCCCGATGGCGTGGCTCCTGGCCGTCGACGGGGCACGGCTGCCGTCGTGGCGCCCCCGGATGCGCACCGTAATCGTTGAAGACGATGGGGGCGTCTAATCGAAGGGGTACCGGGCCAGGTGGGCTGGCTGCGCGCGTAGAAAAAGGATTAGGTGGGTTGGGCTGGGTAGTTAGGTGCTGCGCGCGCTGATGTTTTCCTTTTCTTATTTTTATTTTTTTTTGCTCTGCAGTTTTTTTTTGTAGCAAAAGAAGATGGAAGCAAATGATGGGTTTTTGAGTTGCTAAAATTTTGGAAAAAAATCATGTGAAATTGTTAGTTCAATATCTACCCTTTGACAACTTAGGCTTCTGGAAAATTCAAATTTATTTGATGTTTTGTAAATTGGTTTGAATTTAAATAATTTGCAAATTAATTGATTAATATAGAAACAACAAATTTAATAGGGTGAACCCTATTATTAATTGGATTAAAAAAATATTAGAATAGTTTGGTAGTTTAATGACTTGGAATTTGGTGCTGTTTGAAAGTTTCTGACTTGAATTTGAATTACCCTTAGGAATTAATGGTTTGGTTAAACCCTCATTTTTAATAGTTAACCACTATGAAACAAATGGAAACAAAATGAGATTTGGTTTGAACTTTTGATTTGAAAAATTATTGTAACATGACAAGTATGAAACACATCATTTGGATTTGTTTGAAATTCAATTATGAAACAGAATAAAAACAGATGCAAAACAAATAGTAAACAAATGCAACCAATGAAATAAATATGATGACATGATGCAAAACTTTAATTAAACATGAAATCAAACATTCTAAGGGATATTTTCATACTTGGGATGTTACAAAACGCCCCCCCTTGAAGGAATCGCGCCCCGAGATTCCTTACTGAGAAGTGAAAAGGTCCGGATACTTCTTACGAAGATCCTCTTCGGTCTCCCACGTTGCCTCTTTATCGGAATGATGCGACCACTGCACTTTCAAGAACTTGGTGCTCTTGTTGCGAGTCTTACGCTCGGTCTCATCGAGAATACGAACAGGGTGCTCCTCATAAGATAGATCATCTTGCAGTTCAATGGAATCATGATCAACTGCACGATCTGGATCTTTGAAACACTTCTTGAGCTGGGACACGTGGAACACATCGTGCACCTTGGATAGTTTTTCTGGAAGTTCAAGACGATAGGCATTTTCCGCACGTCTTGAGAGAATGTTGAAAGGACCAATGTATCTTGGTGCAAGCTTTCCTTTCACACCAAAACGATGAGTGCCTCTGAGGGGAGTTACACGGAGATATGCTTTGTCACCAGGTGCATAGACCATGTCCCGGTGCTTGCTGTCATAGTAACTCTTCTGACAAGACTGAGCAATCTTGAGATTGTCGCGAATGATACGAACTTTCTCCTCGGCTTTCTTAACAATGTCAGGGCCTAAGAGTGAACGTTCACCAGCTCCAGACCAATTGATTGGACTCCTGCATCTGCGGCCATACAGTG
Source organism: Alopecurus myosuroides (assembly GCA_028641055.1). NCBI lineage: Eukaryota > Viridiplantae > Streptophyta > Magnoliopsida > Poales > Poaceae > Alopecurus > Alopecurus myosuroides. The sequence goes on along the minus strand of JAPCYS010003709.1, from coordinate 10,524 downwards.
CCTCAAATGGTGCCATGCCTAGGCTTGCCTGGTAGCTGTTGTTGTAGGAGAATTCAGCATATGGAAGGCAATCCTCCCATTTCATGCCAAAGGAGAGACCACATGCTCTGAGCATATCCTCGAGAATCTGATTGACTCTTTCGACTTGCCCCTGAGACTGAGGGTGATAAGTTGTGCTGAACAGAAGTTTGGTGCCCAATGCTTCTTGAAAGCTTTTCCAGAAATGAGAAGTGAATATGCTTCCACGGTCTGAGCTTATTTCCAATGGAACACCATGAAGAGGAACGATCCTTGCTGTGTAGAGCTCTGCTAACTGGCTAGCTGAGATAGTTTCCTTGACAGCAAAGAAGTGAGCTACTTTAGTGAGACGATCAATAACAACGAAGATTGCATCGTTGCCCCTCTTGGACTTTGGGAAACCAGTGACGAAGTCCATTTCAATCATGTCCCACTTCCACTCAGGAATTTTCAGAGGTTGTAGTAGACCTGCTGTTTTCTGATGGACTGCCTTAACACGTTGACAAACGTCGCATTCAGAAACGTATTGAGCAATTTCACGTTTCATGCCAGGCCACCAATACAGAGTCTTGAGATCCTGGTACATCTTTGTACTTCCATGGTGGATGGATAGAGGAGTTTCATGAGCCTCCTTGAGAATGACATCTTTGAGACTTTGAATCTGAGGAACTGCAATGCGTCCTTCGAAGAACACAGTTCCCTTGTCATCAATTGAGAAGGACTTGAATTTATCATTGCCTTCTTTGATCTGCTCTACAATCTTCTTGATTTCAGTATCACGAACTTGTTCAGAACGAATCTTGTCCTCGAGAGTTGGACTGGCTGTCAAGCTAGCAAGGTAACCTTGAGGGACAAGACCAAGGTTCAGCTTCTGGAATTCTTCATGAAGTGGAGGTTGGCTTTCCCTGATCATGAGATTATTGCAATAGGACTTGCGACTGAGGGCATCGGCCATAACATTAGCCTTGCCTGGAGTGTAAGAAATGGTGAGGTCAAAGTCTTTAATCTTTTCAATCCATCTCCTTTGCCTGAGGTTCAGATCTGGCTGAGTGAAGATGTATTTCAGACTCTTATGATCGGAAAAGATTTCAGTTTTGTTACCCAACAAGTATTGTCTCCATTTCTTGAGGGCAAACACAACTGCTGCAAGTTCAAGATCATGTGTGGGATAGTTTTGCTCATGTGGGTTCAACTGACGTGAAGCATAAGCCACAACTTGACGTTCTTGCATAAGAACTGCACCTAGACCTTGGAGAGATGCATCGCAGAATATCTGGAAAGGTTTGGTAGTATCTGGGCCAACCAGAACAGGTGTAGAAGTGAGTTTAGTCTTCAGGAGATTGAAACTCTCATCACATTGTGGAGTCCAAACGAACTTCTTGTCTTTCTTTGTGAGATCAGTGAGAGGTTTGGCAATCTTGGAAAAGTTTTGGACGAAACGACGGCAATAGCTAGCCAAGCCAAGAAAACTTCTGACTTGCTTCACCGTCTTAGGAGGTTTCCAATCAACAATTGCCTTAACCTTTTCCGGGTCAATGGCTATGCCTTTGGCAGAGATGATATGACCAAGGTAAGCAACTTCTGGAATCCAGAACTCACATTTGGAAAACTTGGCATACAGACGATGCTCGCGAAGTTTCATGAGAGTGAGACGAAGGTGTTCTCCATGCTCTTCCTCGGATTTTGAGTAGACTAGAATGTCATCAAGATATACCACAACGAACTTGTCGAGGTATTCATGGAAGACAAAATTCATGAGTCTTGAGAATGTCGCCGGTGCATTGGTTAGACCAAAGGACATGACGGTGTATTCATATAGACCGTACCGAGTGGTGAAAGTTGTCTTAGGAATATCTTCCTTTCTGATCTTTATCTGATGGTAACCCATCCTCAAGTCCAACTTTGAGAATATTGAGGCTCCAGCAAGTTGATCAAAAAGATCATCGATACGAGGAATTGGATACTTGTTTTTGATGGTTTTCTCGTTGAGAGGACGATAGTCAACCACGAGTCTTTTTGTTTGATCCTTCTTGGCAACAAACAGAGTTGGGCAACCCCAAGCGGAGGAACTAGGCTGAATGTAACCTTTCTCCATGTACATATCGATTTGCTCCTTCAACAATTTCAGTTCAGGAGGAGCTATCTTGTATGGATGCTTAGTGATTGGAGCAGTACCTGGCTCAAGCTCGATCACGAACTCAACTGCTCTGTCCGGAGGCATCCCTGGCAACTCTTCTGGAAAGACGTCAGGGAATTCACAAACCACCGGAACATTTTCAAGTAGAGGTAGAGGTTTTGCATCGAGGTTGAACAGCTGAACAGAACTTGATCCATATGGAGAATAGACTATTTGGCCAGAAGGGTGAGAGAGAGTTATTGACTTTTGAGCACAGTCAATTTTAGCTTCGTGGGTCTTCAACCAATCCATGCCCAGAATGACATCAATGTCAGAATTTCCCAGCAACATGAGTGAAGCAAGGAATATGCGTCCTCCAATTATGATCTGATTGTCCATGCTTATCTTGGAAGTCAACATTTGCGGTCCCGGAGAGTGAACAGTCATTTGATTGCTTAGCGGAACCAGAACTAGGTTGTACGCTTTTGCAAAGATCTTTCATACAAAAGAATGCGATGCTCCGGTATCAAACAACACTTTAGCTGGAAAAGAGTTTACGGGTAATATACCGAGAACGACGTCAGCAGCTTCCTCAGCTTTGTCGGCCTTGATATGATTCACCCTCGCGGTCCTCCCGACAGGCCTGTTGTTGGAGTTGAAGGCTTTAGCCGGGGGAGCACGAACCATTGCCTGGTTGGTGTTGGGGCGAGGAGGTGGAGGTAGCTGCCTCTGAGTGCACTTTATCAGCGTAGTGTCCAGTCTCCTTGCACTTGTAGCAAGTGACGACACGAGGAGGACCTGGCCTTGGATGCCCCATTGGAACCCTCTGACTCTGCATCTGAGCTGGGTTGGGTGGGCGGGGAGCAAAGCCTGGAGAAGCTTGGGCATATGGAGCCCGAGTGACAGCAGCATTTGGCACCCAGATGCGGCGCTTCTGCGGAGGGGTGGTCATGTTGGAGGAGGAACCACCCTCACGCGAGTGCTTGCGAGAATCCTCGAACGCCTTGTGCCCATTTTCCTCATTGAGCGCGGTGTTCACAAGCTCCTCGAAGTCCTTGCACTTGATGTTGGTGAGTGCGTACTTGAGTTCTGGGTTAAAACCTCGGCGGAACCTTGCCATCTTCTTAGCCTCAGTGGACACCTCATCACCAGCGTATCGAGCGAGACGATTGAACTCGTTCTGATAGCCAATGACGTCCAGCTTGCCCTGCTTGAGAGAGCAAAATTCCTCACGCATCCTTTCCATGAGACCATCTGGGATGTGGTGCTTCAGGAAGGCATCCTTGAAACAACCCCAGGTGATAGGATAGCCAGCTCTCATGGTCTGGTAGTTCTCCCACCAAGTGGCTGCCTGACCCTTCAGTAGGTAGGTGGCATACTTGACTTTGTCTTCCTCAGCAACGTGAGCAATGTCCAGAGCCTTGGTCATCTCCCTGATCCAGTCATCAGCATCCAGAGGCTCACGTGTTGCCACGAAAGCTCTCGGACCCATACTGAGGAACTCCTTGATGCTGACCCGTGGAGCATTCTGGTTGTTGTGCTGGTTAGCCTGGATCTGGGCCATCTGAGCCACGACCTGAGTCATCTGAGTCAACAGCTCTGTGAGCGGAGGTGGTTCAGGCGGGTTGCTCCTTGTTGGCGGCATCCTGAATAGACATGCATTTTAGCACAACAACAGAAAAGGATAGACTTGGTAACCGAAAGAGAGCTTATTCCGACGCATGAATAGATAACCAACAGGTACATCATCACATGTTCAAATACATCAGAATATCCAACACACCAATACATGGTTCGAAAGCCAAAGGATAACTAAACATAGCTAGGAATGGATACATCGGTACTCCCATGCTCATCACGCAGGACGGCGGTGAGTAGTACGACGAGAGATACGGTGAGGAGGAATCCCACGAAAATAGGTAGAACGACGATCCACGTAGATCGGGACTGCTCTGAGAGCGACTCTCGGTGTGGTGAAGTAGAAAGCGTCGTCTCCCTGTGCTCCAAAGCGTGGAATCCCAGTGTAACCAGCTCCGAGGTTGAGGAGCGGACCTCTGATCGGCTCGTAACCTCCACCATCTGGTAGACGACGACCAACTGGCTGATCGAAACGTGCAAAGCGCTCATCTCCAACAAAGTCTGTGGTGTACGTCTGCAGACGAGTCAAAGCAAGGTAGAGCCGCTCCCTAACTGAGGCCAACTCCTGAGAAAGTGTGGTGGCAACAGCGTCACTGTGCCTCACAAACTGAGCGGTGGTGTGCAGCCTGGTGTTATCATGCTCGTAGACATCCAGGTTGTCGTAGAGAGTGAAGTGAGCTCCCTCCGAAGTGATGTAACCACGGGGGATGTGGCGATAGATAGAATCGTCAAATCCCCAGTAGTCAGCACGAAGGACGGTGAGACTCACGTAAGCTGCCTGCTGCACGGCCATATCCACTGTGGAACCTACTGCCTCGTAGCGGTGGACAACGCTCATGCCATCATCTGACAGAATGTAGACGATAGCCTGGTAGTAGGTCTGGTCAAACTCTCGCTGCTGCTCGTAGACCTGGTACTCTGGTGCCCAACGGAACCCCAGATAAGTGACCATGTCTCTCAGCATCTCCGGATAACCGGCGGTGCTCTCACAACGAGTCATCCGAACCACCTGCGGGAAGAACCTGAGATCCATCTGCAGATGATCGGGGAAGTTTTGATTAGACGCCGGTAGAGAACTGAAGTGGAAAGCAACAACAAGGTTCAACGGACGAAAAGGATGTTGAAAAGAACAGGATATTGAAGCAACATCGGGAAACACGAGACCAAAAACTCCTGAGGTACTACGGAGAACCCAAAACACGTGAAAACCTAACTTGAAAGTTTAGATGAGAAGAGAAAACAACGTTGCACTTCCTTACCAGAAAAGGGGTGGTGGGTGGGGAAAGAAGAAAAATGGCAGAATTCCTACTCTCACGTTTCATTTTTCCTATATAGCTACAAAATAGTTTCTAGACTCAACTGCGACCAGTAAAAGGGATCCTACAGGCAGACAGGCTCTGATACCATTTGTCGCACCCGGACTTCTAAAGGATACTCGCCGTTCCGTTGAAAGGTAGTAGATTGGATTACGGGGCTTACCGGCACCCGCGTCCTCTTACGAGTAGGCCAACACACGTATGTGTGACAACCAACCCCTATCTGTTCATCGTCGACGTAAACTATCCCATAGAAATCAGGACACTACCATTGACGTACTTCATACCATACACACATGGTACGTCAACGGCTTTGAACAAGATGATAACACGACATATCTCTAAGACACAAAAGATTGAAATAAGTTGCAACTGGCCCTCACTAGAGCAGAGAATAGCAAATACAATCATCCAGAGGACACATGTCCCAACATAACATCATTACATCTCAGCGGAAGCATTCAAAGGGTCTGAATACAGACAAATCCAAATAGGCTTAAGAAGCTGGGAATGAAAAGAAAACGGAGCCCATCCACATCGTCTCGGATCCTGCCCGGGTCCGCTACCTACTCGTCAGCAGCCTCGTCAAACTCCACGTAGTAGCCGTCACCTGGATCCTCGTAAGCGTAGTCTGCGGAAACCACAGCCCGAAAGGGGTCAGTACATCCAAGTACTGGCAAGCAAGACTCACAGTTCACCAAAGTGTAGCCCGTCAACACCAAGCACAGATGCCTTGGGTTCAACGGAAGAGAGGGGATATAAAAGATGCTGCAACTGGTTGCACTAACCAACTACAGAGATTCTACCACTTCAGGCTAACAGAAAGGAGATAAGATCGAGTATTGTAACCAACTGAAAGATAACTTCAAACAAACCCATCCTGGATCTCGCCCCTTATCCAAAGAAGCAATCTGAGGATAACTCACACAGTTGGATTAAAGATGAATCAAGTTATTGTGTTAATAATCCTATTACTAGGCAAGTTGTTAATCATTGGTTGTGAGATTATGAATCATTAGGTTTAAGTTGTCCTGAGTACCTGTTTGCCAGTACTTTCACCAAGTTAACCATAACCGCGAAAAACACGGCTTCTCGAGAAGATTATCCCTGTAGGGTTGCACCAATTTGGCCGTACACGTATGAATACCCCACCAGATGGGATGCCTCCCACCAAGCGGGGCACTCAACACAACTCAACTCTTCTTCGCATCAAGCCCAAAGCACCTTGGGCGCACGGCTAATCGAGCCCAGAAGAAAATGGACCCTCATAGCACTCTAAGAACGTGTCACCCTATATGCCGACTACGAAAGTTCCACCCTGCGCTGGGCTCGCAAAAACATGCATGCGACAAATGGAAAACACGAACTAAATGAGGCGATTTGGACGAGATGCGAATCGAATCAAATTGAGGGGGGCGCCCATACTCGCTTCCCACATGCGGGTAGTGCGCTCATCATGGATCAGTAGACAAGACCCTTTTCCTATTAGGGTCAACACTAGCAGGCCTCAAAACCACACAGGGCCTCCTGCCGGTGCCTTATCATCAAATTATTATTTAGCAATAACATTAGCATGATTGATTGATTAAACATCGAGCCCCCAGAACATAATAAAAATATAGTAACTGAAAGTAACGGGTAACAGACTCGAGCAAAACAACCTAAGCATGCTAGTAAGACACTGGCTCAAACAAAGGGTGTAGGAGTGGAGGTGAGGCAATATCAGGGTTAAGGGATGCATGTGATAGGTTCGTAACAGAACAACTACTACTAAGGCTAGCAGAAATAGACAACGGAAAGTATCGGTAACCAAGGTTGAAAGGAACACAGTGGTTCATGTGAGTGATAACTTGCCTGCAAACTCAGCAGCCGGGTACTGAGCTAGATCCTCAGAAGGGGTGCTGTAAAGATCGTCTGTCTCAACGTCGTCGTCTATCCGAGAAGAAGCAAACAAACAAGGCAGAAAATATAAACAATCAATATCATGGCATAGTGCACAATCATGGGATGATGCATGTCAATTTAAATGGATGCAACAAAATAAACTAGTGGACTTGGTAACACAATTTAAATGGACCCATATGGAAAAGGTCCATGAATTAAGTGGAAACAAATGATCTATAAGTGATTAACATGTGAAAGTTTGTTTATCATGATGCATGCATGATGATAACAACATAATAACAACAATAGATGCAAGTGGAAAAGGAATTTAACAAGTTTGGAAATGGTTTATTAAGTTTGGAAATTTTGGGTTACTTAAAGATGTCACACAAGAAATTGTTATTTTCATCAAGTTAAAGTGTTCAAAACAATTAACAAAATTTATATTTGAAAAGAACACAAAATTTTGGTTGGATTACATGTTTCAATTATTGAAATAGGAGTTAGGATGAATTTATTATGACTTAAACAATATTAAACAAGTTTTAAATGAATTTAAAACAAGTTTGAATATTATTTGAATTTTATTTGTTCAAAACATAAATTCAAACTCACATTTGAAAAGTTCATACTTTTCTAGTTGGAAAACATATTTTGCATGTTTAAAAATAATTTAATTTGAGCAAGTTATGATTTTATCAAATTTAAATAATTTAAACAAGGTTTAAAATTATTTAGGCAATTTAAATTATTCAAACCTTGAAACAAAATTTATATTTGAAAAGGTTATTTGAAATAGCATGGAAAACATATTTTATTTGCATTTATTGGATTAAGAATGAATTAGTTATGAATTTTAGCAAATTGCAATTGAATTATTTGAATTCAAATTTGAATTGCATTTGGAAATTTCAAAACAGAAAACAAATGGTACCATTAGGTAGAGAATTAAATTTAGATCAGTGCACATATTTTATTTTCATTATTTGGAGTTATAAAACTAAAGTTATTATCAAATTACTTTGAGGGACCATTCTGTAAAAATAAAGGGCTGGTTTTGAAAAACAGAAAGTTAGAAAAACTTGTGTCACCGTGCAGAAATACACACTAGCCACTGCCAGGGGGGCCCAGGGCCTCGCTGTGCCTGCGTGGCAAGTGTGTGGCTGACAGGGGGCCCTCCCTGTCAGCGTGGCAGTGGAAAAAAGTGTGGGATTTTATCCCAGGGAGAGCCAAGGCTCGAACCCGCGAGCTCACCCGCTGCGCGCAAAGCCTGAACCAGTGCGGTGTTTCACGTTCGCTTGTCAGTAACGGAGATGCATACAGGTTATTGTTCCGTGTCGGGGTTAACTGAACTTAAACGCGCGCTGACTGAATCTTCGTCAGAGAACGACGTTGCTCGCCGGCGGGGAACAACGCGGCCGTGCTCGTGGTTGCTGGACGCAGTACGGTGCGTGCGGGTGGTAGCGCTAGCGTGCGAGTAACAGAGAGGAGGGGGAAGAGAACGGTGGAGGCTCACCGCCGTTGTCGTCGTGCAGAGGCTCGGGGAGGTTCGCGGCCAGCGGCGATGTCGCAGATGGCGGCGGTGATCCACGACGTCCACGGCCCCGCTGCGGTGTCCAACAGAGAGAGGGAGTCGAGGGGGTCTGGTTCCGGGGTTTAGGAGGGTAGGTAGTGGTCCATGGCGGCGGCGGTGGACGGCGATTCAGACGGAGCTTGCTCCGGCGAGCTGACAGAGGGGGAAGAAACGCGGCGAGGAGAGGAAAGGCGGTGGCCTCGAGGGGAGAGGGGGATCTAGGGTAGCGCGATGTGCCCTAGGGGGGGTCTAGGGGGTCTTATAGCCCGATGGCGTGGCTCCTGGCCGTCGACGGGGCACGGCTGCCGTCGTGGCGCCCCCGGATGCGCGCCGTACTCGTTGAAGACGACGGGGGCGTCTAATCGAAGGGGTACCGGGCCAGGTGGGCTGGCTGCGCGCGTAGAAAAAGGATTAGGTGGGTTGGGCTGGGTAGTTAGGTGCTGCGCGCGCTGCTGTTTTCCTTTTCTTATTTTTTTTTTGCTCTGCAGTTTTTTTTTTGTAGCAAAAGAAGATGGAAGCAAATGATGTGTTTTTGAGTTGCTAAAATTTTGAAAAAAAATTATGTGAAATTGTTAGTTCAATATCTACCCTTTGACAACTTAGGCTTCTGGAAAATTCAAATTTATTTGATGTTTTGTAAATTGGTTTGAATTTAAATAATTTGCAAATTAATTGATTAATATAGAAACAACAAATTTAATAGGGTGAACCCTATTATTAATTGGATTAAAAAAATATTAGAATAGTTTGGTAGTTTTAATGAGTTGGAATTTGGTGCTGTTTGAAAGTTTCTGACTTGAATTTGAATTACCCTTAGGAATTAATGGTTTGGTTAAACCCTCATTTTTAATAGTTAACCACTATGAAACAAATGGAAACAAAATGAGATTTGGTTTGAACTTTTGATTTGAAAAATTATTGTAACATGACAAGTATGAAACACATCATTTGGATTTGTTTGAAATTTAATTATGAAACAGAATAAAAACAGATGCAAAACAAATAGTAAACAAATGCAACCAATGAAATAAATATGATGACATGATGCAAAACTTTAATTAAACATGAAATCAAACATTCTAAGGGATATTTTCATATTTGGGATGTTACAAGTTATCCTCGGATTGCTTCTTTGGATAAGGGGCGAGATCCAGGATGGGTTTGTTTGACGGTATCTTTCAGTTGGTTACAATACTCGATCTTATCTTCTTTCTGTTAGCCGGAAGTGGTAGAATCTCTGTAGTTGGTTAGCGCACCCAGTTGCAACATCTTTTATATCCCCTTTCTTCCGTTGAACCCAAGGCATCTGTGCTTGGTGTTGACGGGCTACACTTTGGTGAACTGTGAGTCTTGCTTGCCAGTACGTCTATGTACTGACCCCTTTGGGGCTGTGGTTTCCGCAGACTACGCCTACGAGGATCCAGGTGACGGCTACTACGTGGAGTTTGACGAGGCTGCTGACGAGTAGGTAGCGGACCCGGGCAGGATCCGAGACTACGTGGATGGGCTTCGTTTTCCTTTCATTCCCGGCTTCTTAAGCCTATTTGGATTTGTCTGTACTCAGACCCTCTGAGTGTTTCCGCTGCTATGTAATGATGTTATGTTGGGACATGTGTCCTCTGGATGATTGTATTTGCTATCTCTGCTCTAGTGAGAGCTATTTGCAACTTATTTCCATCTTTTGTGTCTTATAGATATGTTGTGCTATCATTCTGTTACAAGCCGTTGACGTACCATGTGTGTATGGTATGAAGTACGTCAATGGTAGTGTCCTGATTTCTACGGGATAGTTTACATCGACGGTGAATAGTAAAGATTGGTTGTCACACATAAGTGTTGGCCTACTCGTAAGAGATGCGGGTGCCGGTAAGCCCCGTAATCCAATCAAAATACTGTTCAGTTCGTACGGTGAGTATCCTCTAGAAGTCCGGGTGCGACATAGCCTCACCCGATAGGTCCAGGATTCATTCCCACGTCAC
>JAPCYS010002506.1:0-48950 GCA_028641055.1 Alopecurus myosuroides | reverse complement strand
ACACTTCTGCTTCGGTCCTCCCAAAACTCAAACACAATTACGACCAAGATTACTAGGATTAATTCTATATCGTAGTCCAATTAAATCAGCATGTATTTGTGCGCTTTATACGACGTTATTATTCGCACAAATCCACACACCGTCCCTGGTCGGCCATTGCTCCGTGCGACAGCTTTGCCCCTCTGGCGGCAGCGTCGAGCCCAGAGCTTCTCCAGTCGCGCCCCCAAAGGCCGCCCCCAAGCGCATCCCCGTTCGTACGAGCCCCGAGCGCCCAGTCGCGCCGCCCATTGGACCTTCCCGTCTGGACCCCCCCTTATTCTCGTTCGCAAACCCAGCCCAACCCCGCCCCCTAGGGGTTCCCGTGGGGGCGCCGAACGAGTCGGTCCGCGCCCCGGGTCCGTCTTGCCAGCGACACAAAAGGGACCATTTGAGCCACGTTCCCTTGCGCCCCGCCCATATGCGCCCCGCACACGCCGCCTCGCCCTCTGCCTGCTCCCTCCGCCTCGAAGCGCCACCGCTTTCTCCCGCCGCGTCTCCACCCCACCGGCGCCTCCGGCTACGCGTTCGTCCTCGGCGTCTCCCCCCGCCGCGCCTCCGATCCACAGGCGCCACCTTCGGCGGCCAGAGGTAACCACCTCGCCCCCAAGGTGTTCGGCGATTTGTCCGGCTGGGCGGCGGCCGTTGTTTTTATCATATTTTGAAGCCATTTTCATTTCTACAGATGGACAGCGACGATGAGATGATGATGAACTTTCTCTTAGAGGAAGAAGCCGATATCGATGAGGAGGAAGATGAGAACTTGCTTGTTCTTACTTGTTTGACACAACTTCTCGCCGATGATGAAGCCAATCGCGAACCAAAGCGAGGACGATCCAAGTTTGGGAGGAGAAAGACGAAACCGAGGATGAGAATGGAGGGCCACTGCATGCTTTTCGCCGACTATTTTGCGGATGAGCTAAGATTCGATGCAAAGGATTTTCGACGAAGATTTGGGAAGAGCCGAAGGTGTTCAACACATTGGTGCAGAGTGTGAGGGAGCACGACCTTTGGTTCAAGATGAAGAAAGACGTCGTGGGAATGCTAGGTTTCTCCTCAATTCAGAAGCGCACTGCTGCTATGAGAATGCTTGCATATGGTGCCCCTGCAGATGGCCAGGACGACTATCTCCGCATGTCTGAGTCGTCGGCTATCAAAACCGTGTACAAGTTCTGCACTGCGATAGTGGAAGTGTTTGGCCCAAACTACTTGAGAGGACCAAATGAGGAGAAAAGTGCTCGGATCTTGGTAACAAATGAAGCAAGAGGTTTTTCTGGTATGCTTGGAAGCATTGATTGCATGCACTGAACCTGGAAAAACTGTCCATTTGGATGGCAATGATTGTACAAAGGGGACATCATGGTGTTTGTAGCGTGATACTTAAGGCAGTGGCCGATCACGAGACTTGGATTTGGCATGTGTTTTTCGGCATGGCAAGATCTCACAATAACATCAATGTGTTGCAGCGTTCCCCTGTTTTCGCGAAACTTGTTGAAGGTCATGCTCCGCCAGTGAACTATGTTGTCAAGGGGTACTACTTAGCCGGTGGTATCTATCCAAGATGGTCAACATTTGTGAAGACAATTTCCAATCCTCTAGGCAACAAGAAAATCCGGGTTTGCCTCGGTACAAGAGAGCACAAGAAAGGATGTCGAGCGTGCATTTGGAGTGCTCCAGCAGATGTTTGTCATTGTGCGGTATCCTGCTCTCTCTTGGTCGGCCGAGCAGATGTGAGAGATCATGAATGCATGTGTAATCATGCACAACATGATCATTGAGGATGAGCATGAAAATCCAGTGCATGATCATCTTCCGTATGAGTTCCAGGGTCCTCTAGCCGATGTGGATCACAATGTGCCAGCGGACCGGACCGAGTACATCTCTATGCACATGGTGATTCGAGACGGGGCAACTCATGATCAACTTTAAAATGATCTAGTGGAGCATTTGTGGGCTCGCAAAGGAATGACAGCGGCATAGTGTACTTCGAATTTATTTTTAATTGTATGAATATTGTATTTTTATTTGTAGTCATTCCTGAACTATATATGTAATAATTTAAACCTAGAACATATGTATTTTTAAGTATTTTTTAGACTCCAAAATAACAAAAATAGGCAAAATCTTGCTTTGGGGGGTTTGGTTGGAGGCTACGAGTGGGCAGCCGCGCCCCCCGCCGGCGTCTTCCTGTCCGGACGAGCCCCCAAAGAGCCTCATCGGGCGCCCATCCGAACGCCTATTGTGGACGCGACTGGGGATGCTCTTAGCTGCAACGACCGGTACATGCAATGGCGCGGGCGACGGCCACAGCAGGAGTCACAACATACGCGACGACTCGTCTGGGGCGACCAAGGCCGCATGCCGCGGTAAGAACTCCACCTCGATCCTGGCGACGTTGAACCTGGACGAGGAGGCCGGAAAGCTGATGAAACCGTCGCAGGTACGGAATCAGGAATATAATACAAATAGAGTCATTTGCGCACAAATAAACTTGAAAGGGCCATTTAGCTAAATCTGGATAAATTTGGGGGGTCAAAATACAAATAAACTAGAGGAGTTTTAGAAAAAATTCAGCCTCGCACCCCCCGGTCCCGTCCATAGGTGCGCCGCCACGCGGAGCGCGAACACGGCGAACGGCGAGTCCAGTCTTGCATGGATTCGTTTGCCTCGGGTGAAGTGTGATTCAGAGGGCCGAGCACATTTCTCCCGGTGTGCCACAGAGTATGGAAGGATTTCTTGAATCTTTTCTCTCATAGGCACGTCATCAAGTATGGGAGCCAGACTAGGAGCAATTTAAGATAAATAGTACCTTGAGCTCCTAATCCCGCAAGTTGGCTCCAAAACTGTCTATGTGGGGGGAAAGGGGGGCGGTGGCCCCCCGACATACAGTAAGCTCTGACAATGGACCGGGATTGATAAGCTGAGAGTGCCACAAAGGCATGCCAAAGATGCATATGCCATCATTTTTCCTTTCTCTCTCTATCTCTCTTACAACATATAATCGCAAAGGCATGCCAAAGATGCATATGTCATCATTTTTCCTTCCTCTCTCTTGCTGAAATATGGGATGGGCTTTTAGCCATTAGGCAACTTCTATTTAATCCCTGAGGCCCATGCAGCCATAACAAGTGGTGGGAGTTTAGTCCCATATTGCTAGTTGGGATAGTTTTGCACCGGTTTATAAGGTGAGCTCACTCCCCACTATTGTGAGTTGGTATGAAGAGAGAGGAGTTGTGGAGGTGTTCCGCACGCGCGCTCCTCCGCCGCCCGCCTCGCCTCGTCACGACACGTCACGATGCGCCGCAGGTTGCGGGAATGAGCCGAGCCGATGTATTTATTTTGGCAGTCGGAAACGGGGAGTGAACAGACACGACAATAATATGAGACGTCATATTGATTGTTGTCTGATTGTGTCACATTTATCGCGTGTAATAACCGCGCGCGGTAAAACGCCGCCTTTATCACGTGGTAACGGCTGTAGTAAACGCCAATTGAATTGACCGTTCTCCTACTCGGTCGTGCCTATAAATTGGAGGCTCAGGCGGACACAGAAAACACAACTCATACACGCTGCCTCTTTGCGCCCACTATCGTTCCACCTCCTGTTGCTGCCGCCGGTGATCCCATCCCGTCTACCGCGTACACGGCCGACGGGAGAGCAGGCCTCCGAAACCCCGCCTCTCCAGATCCTGTACGGGAGAGGGGCGACTAGGTTTTGGGGGAGCGTCTCCTACGCGACTGCTCGCTGCTGTACATCAACTTCGACTACTACCGCTTCGCCCTCTTCGTCAACATGTCCACCGAAGCTGAACGTGCTGCTGCTGCCACCGAGGCCGCCACTACTGCCACTGTGGCCGCCTCTGCTGCTGCTGCCGCCACCTCTGCTGCAACCGCCGCCGCGGCTGCCGCCTCTGCGACGGCTACTGCCAATTGGCCGACTGCAGGATATAACACGTTTATCCCTGCGTTATTATTTTCATGTGTGTAACACTAGTAGTTTGCGTAGATTTATCTAATATAAATCTAGTATGCAGAAACATGGTTAAATATCAGTATGTTTACGTCATGTTCATGATTTATACTTGGATTAATTTAATCTGTAAATTGTCTAAATTCCTAACAATCCAAAAACCTAATATGTGTAGGCAATTTTCGATTCATGGTTTTTCTACTGCACTGAAACCGGACCCATTTACGGGGACGTACTTTAAGCGTTGGCAGACCAAAACAATCTTATAGCTCACGGCTATGAACGTGTTCTGGATCGTCGATGTCACTCCCACGGGAACGAATACTCCTGAATAGGAGAAGACGTTTAGCGATGCCACCGCCGTCTTTGTTGGATGCGTTCTAAGCATGATCGAAGATAAGTTTGTTGACGCATATTTACATATGCGGGTTGCCAAGGACTTGTGGGAGGCGATCGAATCCAAATTCGGCGCAACTGATGCTGGCAGCAAGATGTACAGTATAGAGCAGTTCCATGACTACAGAATGGTCGAAAACCATTCTGTATTGGAGCAGGCTCATGAGATTCTTAAGTGCGTGCTACCGGGCAAGTATGTCGCGGGATGCATAATCGCCAAGTTGCCTAATTCCTGGAGGAACTTTGCCACTACTCTGAAACATCAGAGGCGTGAATTCTCAGTAGAGGATGTAATCGGCCATTTGAGTGTTGAGCAGAATTCGAGGGCAAAGGACTCGCATGGAGAAGGGAACAAAGGGACTTCTGCGGCCAATATGGTACAGAAGAACTACAACTCCCACAAGAACAAGGTGAGGACTGGTGTCCAACAGAATACCGACTTCAAGAAGAAGGCAAAGAAGACCTTCAAGAAGGATAAGAAGAAAGATGGCTGCTTCACTTGTGGTTCACTGGAACACTGGGCTGTGAAGTGCCCAAAGAAGTACGTGAAGACATGACAGGATTCCAAGGCTGTCAACATGATTGTGAGCAACAATGAGAATGGGGCATCTGGGTATGGTAATTTGTTTACTGTATTTTCAGTTTGTCAGTGTACTGATTGGAGGATTGACACAGGTGCAAATATTCATGTGTGTGTGTGCTGACATCTCATTGTTTTTTCTTATCAGGTCACAAGGAACGGGTCTGTATTGATGGGGAACGGCGCAAATGTTTATGTACTTGGTGTTGGCATGGTCGATCTAAGTTTACTTCGGGAAGGATCGTGCAGCTCAAGAACGTGCAGCATGTCCCCGCCATTAAGAAGAATATCGTTAGTGGCTCTCTTCTATGTAGAGAAGGGTTTAAGTTGGTTTTTGAGTCCAATAAAGTAGTTGTAACGAAATATAGACTGTTTGTTGAAAAAGGGTATGAGTGCGAAGGTCTGTTCCCCTTTTCTCTCGCTGATTTCTGTAGTAAAGTCGTGAACAATATTCATTCGAGTGTTGATGAAACAGAAGTTTGGCATTCACGTCTTTGTCATGTTGGTTTTAGTTGCATGACGCGGTTAGCAAAATTAAATTAAATTTCAAGTTTCACTTTAGCCAAAGGTTCTAAGTGTCATTCGTGTGTGCAAGTAAAGCAACCTCGTAAGCCCCACAAGGCTGCGGAGGAGAGACACTTGGCGCCATTAGAACTCATACATTCTGATCTCTGTGAGATGAATGGTGTGTTGACTAAAGGTGGAAAGAGATACTTCATCACGTTAATAGACGATTCCACTAGGTTTTGCTATGTATATCTGTTAAACACTAAAGATGAGGCTCTACACTATTTTAAAATCTATAAGGCAGAAGTTGAGAATCAACTTGAAAAGAAAATTAAACGAATCCGGTCAGATCGTCGTGGAGAGCATTTCTCTAATGAGTTTGACTCTTTCTGTGCGGAACATGCCATTATTCACGAGAGGACGCCTCCGTATTCACCTCAGTCAAATGGAGTTGCCGAACGGAAAAACCGTACTCTAACAAATTTGGTTAACGCCATGTTAGATACATCAGGTTTATCCAAGGCATGGTGGGGGGAGGCTATATTGACATCATGTCCTGAATAAAGTTCCGACGAAAGACAATGAGGTCACTCCCTATTAGCAATGGGAGAAGAGAAAAACAACACTCTCGTACTGACGTACTTGGGGTTGTTTGGCGAAAGTCAATGTGCCGATCCCCAAAAAGCGTAAACTTGGACCAAAGACCGTGGATTGCGTTAATTTGGGATACGCTAAGACTAGCGTTGGCTATAGATTTCTAGTAGTGAAATCTGAGGTACCTGACGTGAAGGTCGGTGCGATTTTGGAGTCTAAAGATGCTACATTCTTTGAGGATATTTTTCCTATGAGAGATATGCAAAGCACTTGTAGACAGGAATCAGAGGAGACTCTTAACCCTGCCATTCCTATGGAATATTATGAACAAACACATGATGAGAATCCTGAGAAGGATGACGAGGAAACCCTTGGTAGGGGCAAGAGCCAGAGGACTTCAAAGTCCTTTGGCGATGATTTCCTTGTGTACCTTGTGGATGATACTCCCACTTCTATTTCAGAAGCTTATGCATCTTCAGATGCTGACTACTGGAGAGAAGCGGTCCGTAGCGAGATGGATTCCATCATGGCTAATGGAACGTGGGAGATCACTGAACGTCCTTATGGTTGTAAACCATTAGGATGTAAGTGGGTGTTCAAAAAGAAGCTTAGGACTGATAGTACGATTGAAAAGTACAAAGGATAGACTTGTAGCCAAGGGTTACTCCCAGAAAGAAGATGAAGATTTCTTTGATACTTATTCACATGTGGCCAGACTGACCACCATTCGAGTATTACTCTCGTTAGCGGCCTCACATGGTCTTCTCGTCCATCAGATGGATGTTAAGACGGCTTTCCTAAATGGAGAGTTAGACGAGGAAATCTATATGCAAAAGTGAAAGAACATAGTTCCTAAATCCTATTTTGAGTGTTTGATTACAACATATAGATGGACTAACGTGTTTCCTAAGTGTACTTAGAAAATATATCCCCGTAAACCTCATACGAGTTGCAGCAAAAAGGGAGAAAAGATTACGGAAAGAAACGGGGAAGAAAGAAGAAGAAAAGAGGAGAAAAAGGAGGGGCCGGCCTCCCTGGCCGGCCTGGCCGGGCACTAGGCCGGGTGCTGGCTGCCTGCCGGCCTCCCCATCA
The DNA here is from genome assembly GCA_028641055.1 of Alopecurus myosuroides. Lineage (NCBI taxonomy): Eukaryota > Viridiplantae > Streptophyta > Magnoliopsida > Poales > Poaceae > Alopecurus > Alopecurus myosuroides. The sequence goes on along the minus strand of JAPCYS010002506.1, from coordinate 41,775 downwards.
CCCCACGCCGGCCCCAGGCCGGGCGCCAGGCCGGAAGGCTCGGGTGGGTGGCCGGCCTCGCCTTGCCGCCCCACGCCGCCCCCAGGCTGGGCGGCTTGGGTGGGTGGCCGGCCTCGCCAACGCCCCTACGCCGGCCTGGTCGGGCTCCCTGCGCCCCACGTCGGCCTCCCCTCGCTCCACGCTGGCCCTAGGCCGGGCACCAGGCCGGGGTGGGTTTGCACCCGGCCTTGGCTACTCCAGGCCGGCCTGGCCGGCCCCCTAGGCCGGGGGGGGGGGGGCGTTGCCAAGTGAAGAATGCCCCCCCTCCCCCCCAACGTCCGTATTTTGTCCCGGTATAAATAGGGGTCTTCACCTACCTTTTGGAGTTGTCAATCCCACTCTGTCGTGGTGGTATCACGGCACATGCCATGGGATGGCTAATATTGGGGCCGATGGACGCTGGGGGAATCCGGGGAGGGATCGCACGGCGAGTAGCGGCGCGTAAGTAACACTGCAAACACCAAGAACTACCCAGGTTCGGGGCCCTCGTGTGGAGGTAACACCCCTACTCATGCCTATCTCTCTATATGTACGCTCTCCGAGTAGCCACAATACAAATTTGCCTCTCAGCCGAGTAGTCACTCGGCAGCTCTCTCTAGCTCTAGTGTTGTCTCTAGCAAATAAATGCGAAGTGAAGCAACGTCCCTCGCGCAATATGGGGCAGGACACCTTATATACCGGTTCCCAGCCGAATAAACAAAGACTAAAAGGTACGGTGATGTGACTTAACCACGGTGACGTTGGCACGCTTCCGAGATCTTGCGCGGAGAAGCCGCCGCGCCGTACGGCTGACAGCTCCTGTCCACTCTGTCAGCCTCACAGCGTAGACCTCCATCCTGTCATGTCCCCTCTGTACTTGACAAGACTGGACGGCTGCCTAACCCTCTATCACCACCCGCATCACGGATACTCACTAACCTAGTAAGTTGAACCGCACGCCGGTACGGACGCAGGATACGCGGGATCTCTTGTCAGAACGGCTCCATTGACTTCTGGCCCGAGTAGGATTGCCGTCCGTCTACTCGGACCACCTTCTTTACTCGGACGAATATAACTTCCTTGATATCTTCTCTTGGACTTCAGTGGATACGGCCGGATAGAAACCTACCGGGTAGCAAGTACCCGGGTAGCCGTCTACCCGGTCAACAGTAACTTGACCTTCACTTTAGCACTTTCCTTACCCCTACTCGGGGGTAACCCCCCGACATTAGTCCCCGAAGCTGGTAGGGTCCAGTGAATTTGTTCGTTGGGCTCTTCCAGCTTAAAACCAAACTTGCCTTTGTGAAGGGAAAGAGGCCGAGTAGCACCTTTACTTGGCCCTGTATCTCTTCATCTCCAAGTAGAGCACTCTTTCTTCTGTGCCGCCAAGTGAAAAGACTTAGCGAAATTTCTGCCCACGATCTCGCCGGACCAGACCAAATCCAACTTCCCATGTTACCGTGGGGCACGTGGCACGCACAGAGACCGCGACGCCTCGGTTCAACCGCAGGCCACGCGCCGGCCTCTGTGAGTAGGACCCACGGCCCGTAAGGTCACCTCAACTATACTCGAGAGCACACGATCCGGTCGGAGGATTAACTGCGCCCGTTACGCGCGCGTTTGCGCTGTGTGCGTTTCTAACGGTCTGTTAACCCACTCCGCATGATCATTACCCACGATCAATGCCACGATCAATCCACCAGTAACGGCAATCCGCAGGAGAGGAATAAATAACCCCGCGCCGCCCACTTTTCATATTTCCCGTTCTTTCCAATCTCTCGCTCCTCGCCTCTTCCGCCGCCGTCGAGTACTCCGCCACCGCAAATACTGGCTGCGCCACCGCGCAAGAGAGGGAGAGAGAGGAGCGCATCTGCGCAACTCAGTTGAGATCTTCACCTCTTCCGAACACCTCCGCCTCCATGGCGCCCAGAAATCCCGCTGCTGCCGCTTGAGCCGGTTGGGAAGGCTCGGACGTGACGGCGGAGGACTGCCACTGGCTCGTCAACACGCGCCGCATCCCTCCCGGCGTCGTCTGCCGTCATCCCGGCAACGAGATCGAGCCGAAACCCCAAGAAGGTGAGTATGTCGTCTTCTTATCTCACTTCAAACGTGGATTTGGCCTTCCCATCTCCGATTTCCTTTTCGATTTCCTCCGCCATTTTGGCGTCCAACCTCATCATCTTCCTCCCAACGCCATTGTCATGCTTTCCACACACGCCGCCGTGTGTGAAGCTTTCCTGGGAGTTTATCCCACCATCCACACATGGGCCAGATACTTTTTCCTTCACCGCCAAAAGGTTCCGAATCCTGGCGGTACCTCTGGCCCTCGCGAGATGACCAAAACCGGTGGCGCAATGATGCTCCAACGACACACTGGTCATCACCCGAGAGTGAAGGCACTGGACACCGTGCGCAAATGGCAGCGCGGGCACCTCTACGTCAAGAACGTAGCCTCCGAGGAAGGGAAGCCTATAGAAAACAGAATAGGGCTCCCACCATTCGTCAACTCACCGCCCTCCGGGCAGAATTGGAGCTATGATCCGAGGAAGTTGGTGGCGGATGTCGACTCCGTCGAGAAGCGCCTCACCGAGTTGGTGAAGACATGGCTGATGCAGGATGACCCCATCGCCTGCTGGATCTCGCGCCGAGTACTCCCGCTCCAGCACGGAGTGCACAAGATGTGCTACATGAGCGGTGCTCGGGACTGCACTCGAACGACTACGTTCGAGCTCAGCAAGGCGGATGTGGCCATCTGGGCCAGGTCCATCATGCAGACCTCCCTCATCGAGAACTGGGCGTATGGCTTCGAGCCGTATAGCCGCACCAAGCCCATCGAGCAGGTTAGTACTCTGTGCTTTGTGTTTGAACTCTGATACCGAATAGAATTCCTTAGCTTAATATGATTTGATTTTGCATGCTATCCTGAGTAGAACTCCTTAGCTTAATATGCTTTGTGTTTGCATGCTACCCCGAGTAGAACTCCTTACCTTAATATGCTTTGTGTTTGCATGCTATCCCGAGTAGAACTCCTTAGCTGAGAACTCAACTCCCTGTGTTTTGTGTTTGCAATCACAGCATATCCCGCGCCAGCGAGAAGAGGACAATGAAGTCTTCACCGCCAACTGGACCAAAGATCGAGACGACGATGATGAGACCGCCTACGACACCCAGGATACCCTTTGTATCCCTAATGCCGTCCAACCCGGTAAGTCTCGAGCTGGTCCCTCTATTCGGGATTGGTCCAAAAATGAAGAAGGTGACCAAGTTCATCTCTCTGCTCACTAGTAGCATCCTTTGCTTTCCTTCTCTGTTTCTGAATTTCCTTCCTTCCTCTACTCTGCAGAGGGTCCTGACGTGGAGGACGAGGAGGAACCTATGGAGGTTGATCCTCTGTCAGTGGCGGCTCCCAGCACTCGGAAGAGGGTTGGCAGTGATGCCCAGGAACCCCCCCAAAGAAAGCCAAGAAGAAAGGCAGAACCAAGGCCGTCGCTTCTCACGGGAGGAAACCCCCTACCAGCAAAGGGTAAGTGTTCCATCCGAGTAACACTTTGTTGCCGCTTCCTGTTGCGCTTTTCACCTTCTGCCTCTCTGAACTTTTTTCTTCTTCCAGCGCCCCTCTCGACACTGATGCTGCTGCAGCCCCAACTCGCCCCAAGAGGAAAGCAGCCGTGCCCCGAGATCAGCTCGTAGATCTCTCGGACGACGATGAAGAGCAGGACAAGCAGGATAGGACGCGCGCGTCCTCCCCTGTGGACGTAGAAGAAGATCTCGGCGATGATAACACCGGCGCCGGTGATTACATTGATCCCCTCTCCGAGCAGCAGCAGCTCGACGCGCAGCAAGCTGCCCGAGATGCTGCCAATGACGAGACACCGCCATCTCCCCCAGCTGCATCAGCTGGGGAACATACTGAAGAAGCTGCCAAGCAGCAAGATAATGATGCCGCCTGGAGCGTCCAGACGCCACCCCCGAGCAGCAGCAAGACACCAACACTGCTGCACAAGATGATCCCGCGGCCGGGCCGCGGGTAGAAGACATTACTGATACCAGGCCAGACCCTGCTGCAGAGCAGCGGGTAGAAGAAGACGTGGTGGACCCCATCCGCCAGGACCAAGTGCAGCCCGACGCTGCATCGGGTAGCCGTCCTCCAGTGCTGCCAACCCAGCAGATGACTCCACCCAACGCGCTGATTCCTCCACCAACTCAATCTGCACCATCACCTCCACCGACTCGGTCTACTCGCCAAGTGCCACCAGCTGCTTCTCGGCCAGACACTGCTCCCAACAGCAGGAAGACCATTAAGTCTGGAACCGAGGCCACTCGGCAGCAGCCAAAGCGCAACGCTTCGCAAGCCGGGCAGCAGATGCCGCCCCCCAAGCCACAGGGCGTGCCAGCCGGGAAGCCGGTGAAGAGCAAGCAGTTAGCACTTTCCGCGCCCACCTCCAGCACCAACCCGGCTGCTTCTGGGTCTACTGGCCCCGTCAAGAAGCATAGCGCTGGTACTGGTGGCCGCGCGCCACCCAGCTATCCGGAATATATGATGACTCTGTCCCAGCGCCACGAGATTCCACTGTCAAAGAGAGAGAGGAAACTGGCTGCTCTGAAAGAAGGCCAAGCTGTGGCGACCACCAAGTCCAAGGGCAAGCAGGCAGCAGCAACTCCTGAGCTCTTCTCGCGTGGCGAAGAAGATAGCGAGATCGAAGGGGAAGGCCTTACTGCAATCCTGGACCGAGTAGGCTTTGTTGACCCAGCCTGGAACAGCAAGGCGTACGGCAACCCTACTTGGAATGGTCTTGAGTTGGGCCAGATTGACAACTACCGCACCGACTGGAACAAGGCCAATGTCGGTTCTGTTCCCATGACAATAGCCAGCCCCACATGCACCTTGGCCGGGAAGCTGTTTGTCATGCGCAAGGCTGCCGAGGACATCAAGCAGAGTTATGTTGTAAGTCTCTTTTCTCCTTCTTGCATTTTCCGAGTTGCTATTTTCCTCTTTCTCTTCTCTTTTCCTCTTAGCCATTCCCCCAGTCCCCGAGATTCGGGCTGAGTAGGCGAAAACTCAACCGAGTTGCCATCTACTCGGGCCAAATCTTCCAAAAAACTTAAACGTTTTCTCTTCTTCTCTGCAGAATAGCGTCCAGAAGAGGACGCGAGTGTTCCACCAGCTACTCTGGAACCATCGCATCGCCAAGGACCGTATCGAGACTCTTGAAGCCAAGAAGAAAGACGGCGATGGAATGGAGCAGATGGCACTGGACCGCACTCTCCAGATCTCAGAAGTTGAAGGTAAGCTTTCAGCATTTCGGTTTGTGCATTTTGTGTTTACGCCCGTGGTTGGTTTTTTCTTTATCGTTGTTTTCTCTACAGGCAAGCTCAAGGACCTGATGGAAAAGCATCGCGACTGCGAAGTCTTTGCTACCTCTGCCCAGAGCAAGATCGCTACTCTGGAGGGTGAGTTGCCTTCCTTCTCTGCACTTGTGTTTCTTTTCACTTGGTTACTCTGCTGACCATGCTGTTCTCTTCGCAGAAGAATATAAGAACTCCCGGGAGCAACACTTGAACTGCCTTATGCCTGCCGAGGTGCAGTAGCAGCTGCAAACCCGCGAAGCTGAGATCGAGAAAGAGCGCGCCGCCGAAAGGGCGGAGTATGAGAAGATGCAGGTCGATCTGAAGGCTGCCCTTGAGACTGCCGTCAACCAAGCTACTGAGAAACAAGAGATTGAGAAGACCGCCAAGGCTAGGGAGAATACACTCGAGATGGAGATCTCGATGCTGAAGGAACACAACCGGCAAATCGTTAACCAGATCGCAGATTCACGCCTTATCCAAGACAGGCATATCTCCAATGAGGCCGCCTGGAAAATCAAGCTGGGAGCCCTGCTGGTGGACTTGGAGTGTGAGTTCCCTCTACTCTGCTCTTGGCTTGATTTTCTCTACTCTGCCTTCTTCTTCTCGGTTTCGCTTCTTCTCAGTCTTGCTTCTGACTCTTACTAGTTCCTTATTTAGATATCTTCTCGGAGCTCCGCTCTGCTAGTGTGCCTGCTCTGGACAAGGCGAGACAGATCCGAGCTGCAACTGGTCTGCCCATCGACAATACTTCTACCATTGATGACTATCTCCTCAGCATCAAGAAGCAGATCCGCTCCCTCAAGGGCCTGGGCACCTCCATGGTGTCCACTGCATTCAACTTGCACAAGCTGTTCTGGCCGGATCAAGACGTGCCAGCTACTTTTCGCGAGATCTCCGAGCACCTGAACGGAGTCAAGGCCGAGTTGAAGAAGTGGCGTGCCTCTGCAGCTCAGGAAGGAGCTGACGAGATGCTACACTTCATCATCAGCTGGTACGAGAACTTGGATCTCGACATAATCAGCACGCGCCACGAAGACTCCAAATGGACCGAGGACCCCGACTGTGTTGCTCGCCGAAAAGAAGTGGCCTATGAGCTCGCCTCCTACGCCGACACCACCACCTACATCGACGGCCTCCCTGAGCCGGACACAAAACCTGAAGAAGAGGGTGAGGACGATGAAGATGACGCCGAGTCGGAGGATGAGGCCGCTAAGAGAGCATCCGAGAAGCGGAAAGCCAAGGTCATCGAGGGGACCGAGCAGCTGGTCAACCCGGAGGAGTCCGAGTTGGCCTCCAACACAGAGGCCGAGCAGCCACAACCCAGCGCTCAGGAGGCCACCATCACCACCGAGATGGTGATCGATGAGCCAGCTCCCGAGCTGGGCACGACTGCTGCTGCGCCAACTGGTGCCGACCCGCTGCTCAGGACCCAGTGTGCCGCGTCCACCTCTGTCACAGATCCCATCTCAGTTTCCACAGCAACCTCCGAGCCAGCTGCCTCCGCCAATGCTGATGCTGACAACGCCGATGCGGACAACACCACCACTACCATCGAGTGATTCCTGCAATACTTTTACCTTGAACTTTTATTAGATCCCCGGGATGCCGGGTGCAGATGTAACCGTACAATTATTTCTTCGTTGCTACTCAGTTTTATTTCAGTTTGATATTTTAGCAACTCTGGCTTAATGCCGGGTTGCGTTTCTATGCAAGTCCCCGAGTTGCATTTTTTATCCACTCTTTCTTTTTGTCTCAGCTCTTACCTGCAACTTGTTGATTTTTTGGTAGTCGAGTCACAAGATTTCAAAGTTTGAGTTTCAAATACTTAGCCACTTAGAAAAATGCATGGTAACGCTGCCCACCACTTAGCCGAAAAGAAAGAACAGTAAAAAACACTCTATTCGGTTGCCACACGTTTCCTTTCCTTAGCAATTTTTCATGTGTTCATTGACCCTTTGGCTTGTTCTCTGTCTTGCCATGAAGCCGGGTTGCGGACAACAGCAGAGTCGCAAAGTGTCCCGTGGGTTTAAACACACTACTACATATGCTTTTGAAATTCTAAGTGGTTCAACCAAATAGACAAAGTAAAACAGAGTAAGCGCAAGGAGCAATTTGAGCAAGGGCAGTCCCCGAGTTCGAATTCGGAGTGCCGACTAGAATTTAACTCGGGTGAGGAAGTACATACACATTTTGCTTATGAATGAAAACGTCGGAGTAGAGCTACATTCCAGGAGCGCTTAGATTCCTCTCCGGCTTTATCCGGTCTATTCTTCTGGGGTGCCTGACTGCCTGTACGTCAACTACATAGTAGGCATCATTGTGCAGAGCCTTGCTCACAATGAAAGGCCCTTCCCACGGAGGGGAAAACTTGTGCATCCCGGCCGTGCGTTGCACGAGCCTAAGGACCATGTCTCCTTCTCGTAAAACCCTTGGGTTTACTTTCTGGCTGTGATAACGCCTCAAGTTTTACTGATAAATAGCTGAACGTGACAGAGTTAACTCTCTTGCTTCTTCCAGCAGGTCAACGCCATTTTCTCGAGCTTCTCTAGCCTCTGCCTCAGTGTAGAGGGTTACTCGGTGCGAGTCATGCTCTAGGTCAGTGGGCAACACGGCCTCGGCTCCATATACCAGGAAGAATGGTGTGTATCCGGTTGATTGGTTAGGGGTAGTCCTTAGACTCCACAACACCGCCGGCAACTCGTCCAGCCAACACCCAGGGGTTCGCTGTAATGGCTCAATCAGCCTTGGCTTTATGCCGGATAGCACCATGCCATTTTCTCTCTCAACTTGCCCATTGGAGGCCGGATGCGCAACAGATGCAACATCTGCAGAATCTTGCAAAAGCACCCTCTGCAAAGTTCGTGCCATTATCAGTGATGATGCTGTGCGGGTAGCCGTATCTCAGGATCACATCCTTCAGGAAACTCACAGCTGTGGCTCCATCACACTTCCGAATAGGCTTGACCTCAATCCCCTTGGTGAACTTGTCCACCATGACTAGGATGTGAGTCATGTTGCCTCTAGCCGGCTTGAAAGGACCTACCATGTCCAAACACCAAACTGCAAATGGCCAAGTAATGGGAATGGTCTTCACCTCGGAAGCTGGCATATGAATCTTACTTGCAAATCTATGGCACCCGTTGCACTTTCTCACGATGTCTTCAACTTGCTTCAAGGCAGTGAGCCAAAAGAAACCATGCCGGAAAGCCTTGTTGACTAGAGCCCGAGAAGAGGCGTGATGCCCGCATTCTCCCTGATGTATCTCTATCAGAATTTCTTTTCCCTCTTCCGGCTCAACGCAGCGTTGCAGCACGCCAGTAGGACTCCTTCTATGCAGTACCTCCTTGAAGATAGTATAGCCCTTGGATCTTCTCTGAATTTTCCTGGCGGTAACCTCCTCACTTGGAAAGGTGCCATCTTTAGAAAGGATAATATGGGAAAAGCCCAACTCGGTGTCTCCCGGATGGGAAACACTGGTTCGTCCATTTCCATTGGATCAGCCACCAAGATCTCTTCTGAATTGAGGGCATGGTCCCGAGTCCCCGAGTACTCGGAAATGACCCCCTCGATGCGACAGTCCCCGAGTTAGGAGGAGCAGTCCCCGAGCAAGAAAAGACAGTCCCCGGGTTGCAGGTGCCAGTCCCCGGGTTGTTGACGGCAGTCCCCGGGTTCTCTATTGCAGCCTCCTAATCAATCTCCATGGGAACAGCTTCTTCTCCTGGCAGCGAAGGAACAAAGATAGACTCCGAGTTGGGGGATGGCTTGATAGATGGCTTTATCAAATGTTCCAAGGCAATCCCAGGCGGGATAAACTGCCGAGAAGACCCCAACTTGGACAGAGCATCCGCTGCATCGTTCTCAGCTCGGTGTATGTGATGAAATTCACATCCTTCAAAGAAGCCAGTCATAGTTTGCACCAGAAACTGATAAGATGCCATATTTGCATCCAGGGCATCCCAGGTGCCGGATACCTGCTGTACCACTAAGTCCGAGTCGCCATAGCAAGCGATACGCTGCACCCCAATTTCCTTGGCTACTCTCAACCCATGCACCACTGCTTCGTACTCAGCGGCATTGTTAGATGCCTTGAAATGAATCTGTAGTACGTACTTGAGTTGATCTCGCTTGGGTGACGTAAGCACTACGCCAGCACCAAGGCCTTCCTTCACTTTGGAGCCATCAAAATGCATCTTCCAGAAATTGGTTTCCGGCAAGGGAGGCTCATACTGCACCTCGGCCCAATCCACCAAGAAATCCGCCAGAATTTGTGACTTGATGGCTTCTCTTCTCGCGTACAAGGGAGTGTACGCGTCTAGCTCGATTGCCCACTTGGCCACTCTGCCATGTGCATCCTTGTTGCCCATGATGTCTGAGATGGGAGCAAAACTCACCACTGTGATGGGATGCTCTTGGAAATAATGCTTCAGCTTCTTGGCACCCAGGTACACACCATATGTCATCTTCTGGTAGTGCGGATAGTTTTTCTTGGAGTTGGATAGCACTTCACTCAGATAGTACACTGGCCGCTGCACAGTCTTGCCTTCCTCTTCTCTTTCCACCACAATCACCACGCTGACTACTCGATTGATAGCTGCAATATAGAGCAGCGTCGGCTCTTTGGGTAGCGGACTAGCTAGGATGGGAGCGCTACCCAGCATGGCCTTCAACTCCTTGAATGCCACATCAGCTTGTGGTGTCCAGACGAACTTGTCACTCTTTTTCATCAATTGATAGAGAGGCAAAGCCTTCTCGCCCATTCTGCCCAGGAAGCGGCTCAGAGAAGCCAGGCACCCGGTAAATTTCTGCACATCCTTCAGGGATCTCGGCAAAGACATGCTCTCAATAGCTTTTATCTTTGAAGGATTGGCCTCAATGCCCCGTCTACAAACCAAGAAGCCGAGTAACTTTCCAGCCGGGACGCCAAAGGTGCATTTAGTCGGATTCAATTTCATCCGGTACTTGCGCAAGTTGGCAAAAGTTTCCTCAATGTCACTAAGCAGAGTCTGTGTTTTATTCGTTTTGATAACAATATCATCTACGTACACCTGCACATTCTTGCCAATTTGGTCATGCAAGCATTTCTGCATGCATCTCTGATAGGTTGCCCCAGCATTCCGCAACCCACCCACACATGAATAGCAATAAGCCCTGTACGGGGTAATAAAGGCAGTCTTTATTTGATCATCCGGATTGAGAGCTATCTGATGAAAACCAGAGTAGGCATCTATGAAAGATAAAAGCTCACAACCAGTAGTGGAATCGATCACCTAATCTATGCGGGGTAGCGAGAATGGATCCTTGGGGCAGGCCTTGTTCAAGTCAGTGTAGTCCACGCACATGCGCCATGCAGTATCGGCCTTGGGGTCCTCCTTCTTCTTCTCGACCATAACCGGGTTGGCTAACCAATCCGGATGCAACACCTCCATGATAAAGTTGCTCACCAGCAACTTGGTGATCTGATCACCGATAGCTTTCCTCCTCTCATCACCAAAGCGGCGCATCGCCTGCTTGATTGGCTTGGCGTCAGGACGCACATGTAGCGAGTGCTCAACCAACTCCCTCAGGACACCCGGCAGATCCTCATTGGACCATGCAAAGACATCCCGATTCTCACGGAGGAAGTGGATGAGCTCGCTTTCCTATTTCTCTCCCAACCCGGCGCCAATGATGGCAACACGGTCTGGGAACTCAAGGTCGACCTGGACCTTCTTTGTCTCCTGGGACGCCTGGAACGCAGTCCCATACTGGGAACTCGGCATGCCAGTCGCACCACCTTGCGCAGCTTGCGCAATAGCCACCACCTCATACATCTTCTTCTTCTCGGCCGCAATGACCATAGATTCCGCCAGCTGAGAACTAGCAGAGGCACACTCCAAGGACCTCTTGTAATCACCCGAGATGGTGATGACCCCATTGGGTCCAGGTATCTTCATCTTCAGGTAAGCATCATGGGTTGAAGCCATGAACTTAGTGAGGGCAGGCCTACCGAGAAGAGCATGGTAGGGGCTCTGAAGATCAACCACCTCGAACTGGATGCACTCGGTGCGGCAGTTCTCCCTGGTGCCGAATAGGACATCTATCCAGATGCGGCCGATTGGAGCACAAGATACTCCCGGCACAATTCCGTGGAATGTGGTCCTGCTGGGTAGCAGTATGTTCTCGGAAAGGCCGAGCTTCTCTAGTGTATCTCGGTACAGGATGTTGATGCTGCTGCTGTTATCGATCAGCACTTTGTTGAACCTGACATTCTTCTGAGTTCCCAAGAAAGTGGGATCCACCACCAATGCATAGGTACCCGGATTAGGCATCACCTTGGGGTGATCAGCCTTGGACCAAGTAACCTCCTGGTCGCACCAATGCAGATAGTGAGGCACAGCCGGGATCACGGCATTTACCTCCATCGCGCGCCTGCGCTGCGACTGCTTGTCGTCTGGCTCGATGGTGAAGATCATGTAACTCTCATGGTGCTCCTGGTACTGGTTGCGGTCTCCACCATCATTGTTGTCGTTGTTGTTGTTGCCTTGGTTGTTGTTGTTGTTGTTGTTCCTGTTGTTGTTGCGGGTGTAGAAGTTGCGGTTGTTGTTGCGGTTATTGTAGTTGCGGTTGGCTTCCTGAGCCACTTGGTTCACGTTCTCCCTTCTCGGATTGCCTGCAGGCCTGGGAACAGCTGCCCGAATAGGCTGCACATTGGCTCCCGAGAGCGGCAGAGGAGGAGGAGGGGGCGGGTCTTCATTCTTGATGCGGTCCCACCAGCTGCATTGCCGAGTAGTGTGGTTGGCCGGCCTAGTCGGATGCCGAGTATGGAAACTGCATGGCCCAACCTTCATGTTCTCAAAGATGAAAACAGGCTCCGGATTGCCGCTACCCTGCTGGGGAGCATTGTATGGCTTCTTGATGCCTTGGCCCTGATTCTGGTTTTGCCCGTACTGGGCTCCAGCAGTTTTTTGCCTTTAGCTACTCCCAGCAGTCGTAGTCACAGCATTCACCTCCTCGGGATCATACCGAGTATCAATGTGGTCGCCTCTGCGCTTGTTGCGGAACTCATTGCGTTTGTTGCCATCATAGTGCTTCCTTCTCGGCTCAGGCGAGTCGAGCAGAGGCTGAGTAGGGTCGCCGAGTGCATACATATCTGCAATCTTGATTGTCTCGGCGAGCGTACTCGATATCTCTCGCTGCAGCCTCTGCCACAACATACTGCCGTGCCTGCAGCCCTGAGAAAACTAGGTAATGGCCTGGGCCTCATTCACACCTTCACAGGTGTTCCTCAAAGTGCTCCACCGAGTAAGATACTCTCGGTCAGTCTCCTCTTCTCGCTGCTTGCAAGCGGACAGCTGCTGCGGCCTATTCGGCCTCTTGTAAGTGCTGGTGAAGTTGCTGATGAAGGCTTCCGAGAAATCCAACCAGCAGTTGATGCTGTCCTTGGGCAGGTTGTTGAGCCAAGTCCGAGAAGGACCCTCTAGCATCTGCGGAACATACCACACAGCCCATCTCCGGTTGCCGCCCGCGATGTGCACAGCGGTAACATAGTCGCCCAGCCAGTCTTCCGGCTTGGTGCTGCCATCATAGCACTTGGTTCCTCTCGCCAGCTGGAAATGGTTCACGGACGGCTCCTCCATGATGCGGCAGCCAAAGCATTCAGGGCCGGGTGGCCCCCTCGTCTCGAGTTGCGCAGACCGGTTGATCTGATCCAGCTTGTACCAAGCATCAGATGGCTCCAGCATCCGGTCACCGAGGCGGTCAGTGACGTCTCTTGGATCAGCATAACTGGCTAGCCCCATCGCCGAGTAGCCGTCGTCGTAGCGGTCTTGCTGCACAGCTGCGAGTTCAGAGCCGGGTTGGCTGCGACCACCACTGCTTGCGGCTGCACATCTACCCGCGGTTGCACCCTCTGCTGAGTAGGCTGAGCGGTATGACGCCGAGATGTGCCAGCACGGTTTCCTCCTTGCTCCTTGCTGTGAGCTTTAGTGTCTTGAAAGCCTGCTCCTGCAGAGTTGTGTTTTTGGCCGGGCTGCCGCTCTACAGCATGCTGTTCTGCAGCGATAGTCGGGTCGTACACCTGCAGCTGTTTGTGTCTCCTAGAGGTCACACTCTGGGCTCTATCCCCAGCGGGAAGCGGTGATGACACCTGATCCTGAGATCTCATCCCATGCGAGTGAATAGCATGGGAAGCACCAGCACCCGGATTGGCTTTACGGAATTCCTCATTCTGCCTGCCAGCCTCTAGCACTAGCTCGTTGAGTCTATCCTCCTGCCTAGCGCGCGCTTCGCCAGTGAGATGCGGCAACTCAGCAGCCACTGCCTCTGCAGCCCTAAGAGTTTTTGCGGGGGTGTTGTACTTGGGCCTACCAACAGTGTTCAAACTAGTAGATTGACTAGCAGCCCTACCATCTCTAGCCAGCCCAGCGCCTAAGTTGCGACGGGTAGCGCCTATCTTGCTAGGCAGCCTATAAACAAGAGTAAAGCCGTGCGCTATGTTGTACTCGTTTTGAGCCAAGTTAAGCTCAAGCTTGACCTTCTCCAGCTCCTGGGACTCCGCGAGTAGCGCTTGACGCTGCTGCTCATTTTGCGCCTTCATGGCGGCGAGTTCCGCCTCCTTGGGTTGCGGCATGCCCAGCTGCTCGGTGGCGCCTACGCGAGCAGCCGGTATGACCGTAGACGTGGAAGGAGGCAGGTTCTGGTCCTTCTCGTAGGTCTTGTGGACCCTAGGACCCATAGGTTCCTCGATGACTCCAGCGGCAGCGGCCGCGCCCTTCCCGGCATCGATAGCCGGGCCTGTCATCATCACCTCCACGCTGTCCGCAGAGCAGCCAGTTGGCTTCCCGCGGGCAGCGAGTACAGCAGGAGGATCTTCCGCGACGAGCACCACCTCCGGGAACTCGCGGATGACGGTGGTGGCGACGTAGACCAGGAGCATGCCGAAGGAGAGCACCGAGCCACCTGCAGGCATGGGCCTGCCGCCGAAATCTCCGGCGTTGTCGGTGACGAAGTCGAAGGAGCCGAATCTGTGGACAAGGCCATAGACCACGCGCTCCCCTGAAGCTGAAATCGGTCCCATCCGAATGTGAACCCCAGCCAGCGCCGCTGCTGGCCCCATGGTGGGCGCCAACTGTCGTGGTGGTATCACGGCAGATGCCATGGGATGGCTAATGTTGGGGCCGATGGACGCTGGGGGAATCCGGGGAGGGATCGCACGGCAAGTAGCCGCGCGTAAGTAACACTGCAAATACCAAGAATTACCCAGGTTCGGGGCCCTCGTGTGGAGGTAACACCCCTACTCCTGCCTATCTCTCTGTATGTACGATCTCCGAGTAGCCACAGTACAAATTTGCCTCTCAGCCGAGTAGTCACTCGGCAGCTCTCTCTAGCTCTAGTGTTGCCTCTAGCAAATAAATGCGAAGTGAAGCAACGTCCCTCGCGCAGGAGGGGGCAGGGCACCTTATATACTGGTGCCCAGCCGAATAAACAAAGACTAAAAGGTACGGTGATGTGACTTAACCACGGTGACGTTGGCACGCTTCCGAGATCTCGCGCAGAGAAGTCGCCGCGCCGTACGGCTGACAGCTCCTGTCCACTCTGTCAGCCTCACAGCGTAGACCTCCATCCAGTCCTGTCCCCTCTGTACTTGACAAGACTGGACGGCTGCCTAACCCTCTGTCACCACCCGCGTCACGGATACTCACAAACCTAGTAAGTTGAACCGCACACCGGAACGGACGCAGGATACGCGGGATCTCTTGTCAGAACGGCTCCATTGACTTCTGGCCCGAGTAGGATTGCCGTGCATCTACTAGGACCAACTTCTTTACTCGGACGAATATAACTTATTTGATATCTTCTCTTGGCCTTCAGTGGATACATCCGGATAGAAACCTACCGGGTAGCAAGTACCCGGGTAGCCATCTACCCGGTCAACAGTAACTTGACCTTCACTTTAGCACTTGCCTTACCCCTACTCGGGGTAACCCCCCGACCCACTCACTCTCTCTCTCTCACCACCATTGATTGACCAAGCTCAAGCTCAAGAACAAGCACTCCTCAAATCCCCAACCAAAGCTCGTGATACTTTTGGATTTGAAGGAGACACCCCCGATCTACAACTCCACCAAGTCGATTAGAAATCCACCCACTCATCCCTTAGGGATCTTGTCATTCTTAGTTCATTGGAGCTAGGAATCTTGTTGCTCTTAGTTCATCGGAGCTCGGAGCCTTGTTGATATCCCCGGTGCTTTTGTGCTCGTGGATCTTGCTTCTCGGAGTCTTGGTGGCTCTTGGGATTTGGTGAGGACCCTCCAATCTTGTGGAGTGTGCCTCATCCTTGTAAAGGTTCTAGTTGTCAACCTTAACGGCAACATAGTGATTCGAGCCTATCCACATCGGTGGAAGGACTCGAAGGAGATACGGTGTGGCATTTGAGGCCTACTCGGTGTTCCAGTTTGGTGGCACCGCACCGCTCCAACGGAGATTAGCTTCCATTGGGAAGTGAACTTCGGGATAAATCTCCGCGTCATTATGTTCGGTTATTCCTCAACTTACCTTTACTAGTTACTACTAGCTTAGTCATTTACTCACCTTGTGCTAGTTGTACTTGCTCAACATATAGGATTGTTCACCTAGTTGCATAATATAGATAATCTATATTGAGCATTACCTTTTTAACTTGAAAAAGAAGTTAAAATTTGTAGTTAACCTATTCACCCCCTCTAGTTAACCTCTCGATCCTTCAATTGGTATCAGAGCCTCGTCTCTTTATAGAAGGCTTTACCGCCTAAAGAGGAGGTAAGGATGGCCGATGATCCCGTCACCATGGATGTGATTCAAAAGCTAATCCAAGCTATGACTGATAGTTCCGAGAAAAAGATGGAGGGACTAATAAAAGAATTGACATCCCCATCTAGACAATCTAGTGAAAAGATTATCTTAGATGAACATGGAAACTCGATGCCAACTAAAGAAGGAACCGAAACATCTTCACCTATAAATGCTAATGGTTCACCTTTAAATGGTAGTGGTGGAAATTCTTTTGGCTTTGCTTATAACAATGCTCCTAACGTTCAACATCCACATGTTAATAATCTTGGTCCACCTCCTTTGGTGGATCGGCATCGTTTTACTAATTGGAAAGCTTCCATGAAGTCTTACATGTGCAGCTCTTCAATGCAAATATGGAGAATTGTTGAAAGAGGATATGAGACAAAGGATCCCGCAAATCTAAGCTCAAGTGACATCATAGATGAGAAACTCAACGCTCATTCTTTGCACATGTTGGAGAGGGCAATGGAAAAGGAAGGAGTTGAGCACATCCGGTCCTTCACAAGTGCAAAGAAAGCTTATGATGGTCTTGTTGATATGTTTGACGGCAACGTAAACCTCCAAAGATCCAAGAAGTCAATCATTCAAAGAAAAGTTGAACACTTTCACTTGAGTTGTCGAGAGAACATAGAAGATATGTTTAGAAGACTCAAGGCTCTTGTTAATGATATGAGAGATTGTGGATTCACGGATTGTACGGAGAATTGGGTCAAGGAGAAATTTCTACTCACCTTGATGCCATACAATGAAAATATGGTGATGAATATACAAGCAAGGGCCGACTACTTGGACCTATCCCCCAATGATGTCTTGGGTCTCTTTATCACTCTAAAGGTCATGAAGAAAACCTCCGATGATGTCATGGCCCGTGTAAATGGAATGAAGAAACCCTCTCTTGCCTTAGAGGCCAAGGTCGTGTCTCATGAAGATAATGACTCAAGTGATTATGGTGCATCCACTCATGATGTCTCCGAGAAAGAGATGAAGACATCACATGAAAAATGCTTAGCTCTTGCTCAACACAAGTGGTGGAAGAATGGAGACTTTAGATCCAATGCCACCAAGAATAAAGGGAAGGAAGGCTCAAGCACGAAGAAAGCAAGAACTTGTTTCAATTATGGAGATTCCGAGCACTTCGTTGCCGAGTGTCCCTTCAAGAGTAGAATTGAGAATGGAGGAAGACTCATCAAGAAATCCACCTTCATTCCCAAGTCCAAGAACTTCATCAAGAGAGGCCCTCCTAGGGCATTGATTGCTAAAGAAGTCGAGTACACCTCCGGTGGTGAAGAGAGTGACGGTGAAGGCGAACAAGTAGGTATGGCGGCCATGGCTAGGGGCTTCGTACCTCCTAACTTGAGCTCTCTCTTCTCCAACCCAAATGACAACAAGGGCCCTTCGAGTCACAAATGCTTCATGTCCAAGCGTATATCCCCAAAGGTGACTCCTACACTCAAACTTGCAAACTCCTCTATTCCTTCACTACTAAATTGTGTAGAGGAATACCCTTTAGTAAACTTTGTGGAAAAACTAGAAGAAGAAACTAAATCTATCTTTGTCTCTCTCATGGATCAATTAAGTGAGGCACATGGCCTCATTGATGAACATGAGGAGAGAATAATGTTACTTGAAAAGTTTGCTCGTAATGATGCTAGTAAAATTGAGGAGCTTGAGAAAGCTCTAGATGAATCACATTGCTTTAGAGAAAGCATAGAGGAAACCTTTGCAATTGACATAGCTAAAGTAAAACTTGATTGTCAACATGCTTTTGCTAAGGTAACGGAATTCATGGCTTTAAATGATTCAACTAACCAAGGTTATAATGAACTCATTAAGGATTTTGATAAGCTTAAAATTGATCATCGAACAATCTCAAATGAGCTCAAAACCTTAAAAGAAGTAAAAGTTGTGAATGAAAACTCTTTTGTTACTAACCCTTTGTGTGTCAAGGCAACTCTCATTGAGGAGAACAATAGGTTGAAGGCACAACTCAACAAAGGTCTTGCCACATGCATCCAAGGGCAAAAGAACCTTAATGATCTTTTGAGTAATCATAAGAGATTTATTGGCAAAGAAGGCCTTGGTTTTGGTTCCACATCCAAGGTGGCTTACAAGAAGAAGTCAACTCCCTCCACTAACTCTATTGTTTTTGTGAAGGAGGGGGAGTTGGCTAATGATGAAGATGAGTTTGATATTATTGCTAAAAGTATTATTCCTAGGAACACTACTACTCACAACAACTTTGCGGGAAAGTATAACCCATCTTATGTGCTTCTTAAATCTATTAATGGTCATGTTTATGCAAAGTATGTGGGCACCTCATATGGTGATGATTACAAGCATGCTATTTGGGTTCCCAAGACCCTTGTGACTAACAAAAAAGGACTCATCCAAAAATGGGTACCTAAGACAAGAAGTTGATTCATTGTAGGGTTGTAGTATTTCCGGTGGAACATCATGGATGATTGATAGTGGTTGTTCCTCACACATGACCGGAAGCAAATAAGTATTAGAAGATTTGAAGCTCCAACTTCTCAAATTTGCTCATGTAACTATTGGCGATCGCTCACAACTTAAGGTATTGGGACATGGCAAGGTGGTCATTTCTCCGGATTCATCCATTGAGAAAGTCCTCCTTGTTGAGTCCCTTGGCTATAATCTTCTTTCCGTCTTGCAACTTTGTGAGTGCAATTTTACATGTGTATTTGGGCGTCACCATGTGCTTGTCCTTCACACTATTTCTCTTAAAGTAGCATTTGTTGGATTTGTGGAAAACGGTATGTACATAGTGGATTTCTCGAAAGAAACTACACATATCGCCACATGTCTAATGGCTAAATCCGACGTGGGGTGGCTTTGGCATCGTTGCCTAGGCCACATCGATATGAGAAATCTACAAACTCTTGTGAAGGGTGAGCATGTGGTAGGACTAACAAGTGTGATTTTTTCTAAAGATCGTCCTTGTAGCTCTTGTATTGCCGGAAAGATGCATGAGAAGAATCGCCCCAAGAAATCAATCATCTCCACAACAAGGCCCTTTGAGCTTATTCATTTGGATCTATTTGGGCCTCCAACATATGATAGTCTTGGGGGCAAGAAGTATTGTTTGGTAATTGTTGATGATTACACAAGATACACTTGGGTTTTCTATATCAAGAAGAAGAGTGAGACTCAAGAAAGATTCATAACTTGGGCCACCGAAGTTCAACGCCAATATGACACCAAGATCTTGTCCATTAGGAGTGACAATGGGTCCGAGTTCAAGAACTACAGCATGTATGAATTCTTGAGTGAATAGGGGATAAGACATCAATATTCCACCGCGTACCCCCCTCAACAAAATGGTGTAGCGGAGAGGAAGAATCGCACACTTATTGATATGGCAAGAACTATGATGGCCGAGTTCAAATCCCATATAACTTTTGGGCCGAAGCCATCAACACCGCTTGTCATCTATCTAACCGACTCTTCCTTCGTCCGATGATTGGCATGACTCCATATGAGCTCCTAACCGGTAACAAACCCAACCTCAAATATCTTCCAGTTTTTGGGTGAAAATGCCAAGTCTACATAAATGGAACTAGATTGTCTAAGTTTGATTCTAGAACTTTTGAAGGCATTTTTGTTGGTTACGCCACGAACTCCCACACTTATAGAGTCTACAACATATCCACCGGGTGTGTTGAAGAATCTATGAATGTGGAATTTCATGAGGATAATGGCTCCCAAGTGGAGCAAATTGATTGTGATGATGTAGGTGATGAACCGTCCTCCATAGCCATAGGAAGAATGGGTGTAGGTCCACTTATACCCATTGAGGGACACCTTGTGGCAAACGAGGATGGAACTGGCTCTACGCAAGTGGAGCCCTCTACATCAACCACCAATCAAATGGTAGACCAAGAACAAGAAGAAGACCTTCATGTGGATACCACCCATCAAGAAAGTGATCAAGGTCCACTCAATGATAATGGTGGAAATAGTCTTGGTGATTCGTCACCTAGAACTCCAATACGAATGGACAACGGTCTTGATGAAGGAAATGATGAGGATATTCCCCCAAATGAAAATCCCGATGATGCACTAGTTCATATCATGTCTTGTCAAGCATCAAGATTGCAAAAAAAGTCACTATACCAAAAGAATATCATTGGTGGCTTGGGGAGAAGTGTCTCCACTCGTGGACAAGTACTCAAGTTTTGTGGTATTCACTCATATGTCTCTCATGTTGAACCTATCAAAGTGTATGATGCTCTTGAAGATGAAGATTGGGTTCATACTATGCATGAAGACCTCCATAATTTTGAGAGAAACAAAGTATGGTCACTAGTGGAAAGACCCAAGGATCATAATATCATTGGGACTAAATGGGTGTTCAAAAACAAGCAAGATTCTCATGGGCAAGTGATTCGAAACAAGGCTCGATTGGTTGCTCAAGGCTACTCTCAAGTCGAAGGACTTGACTACGGTGAAACTTTCGCTCCTGTAGCTAGGCTTGAATCCATTCGTATATTACTTGCATTTGCCACTAGTCATAACTTCATCTTGCATCAAATGGATGTTAAAAGTGCTTTTCTAAATGGACCTCTAAATGAAATGGTATATGTTAAACAACCTCCGGGGTTCGAGGATCCCAAGTATCCTAACCATGTCTACTTCCTCCATTAGGCTTTGTATGGCCTCAAACAAGCCCCACGTGCTTGGTATGATCATTTAAAGGAGTTCTTAGTGGATCATGGTTTCGTACTTGGGGTAATTGATCCCACTCTCTTTACCAAAAGTGTAGATGGACATTTCTTCGTATGCCAAGTATATGTTGATGATTTTATATTTGGATCCTCTAACGTGAGTTTTGTAGATCAATTTGCCAAACTAATGACAAGTGAATTTGAGATGTCTATGATGGGAGAATTAAAGTTATTTCTAGGTTTTGAGATCAAGCAATATCATGAAGGGACTTTTATTTGTCAAGCCAAATATATTCAAGACATGCTCAAGAAATTTGATATGAACAATGCCAAACCATTACCTTATCCAATGCCAACAACCGCGAATCTTTCTATGGATCATGAAGGTATACCGGTAGACCCCAAACTTTATCGATCTATCATTGGATATTTGCTTTACCTTTGTGCATCTAGACCGGACATTATGTTTAGTGTGGGTTTGTGTGCAAGATTTCAATCCAACCCCAAGGAAAGCCATATGATTGCGGTCAAGAGGATTCTTAGGTACTTGGTTGACACTCCCACACATGGTCTTTGGTATCCATCAAACACAACTTTTGATCTTGTGGGATATTCGGATGCGGATTGGGGAGGTGACAAAGTGGATAGAAAATCAACTTCGGGTGCTTGCCAATTCCTTGGTAGGTCCCTTGTGTGTTGGTCTTCCAAGAAGCAAAATTGCATTGCCACCTCCTCCACGGAAGCGGAGTATATTTCCGCCGCAAGTTGTTGCTCTCAACTCCTATGGATAAGGCAATGTCTTAAGGATTTTGGAATTAAGATTAAGACAATGCCTCTTTTATGTGACAATGAGTGTGCTATAAAGATTGGTCACAATCCGGTACTTCATGGCAAGACCAAGCATATTTAGATTCGGTATCATTTTATGCGGGATCATGTGGCCAATGGTGATATCTCACTTTCTTATGTCAACACTAAAAATCAACTTGCCGACATCCTTACCAAGCCTCTAGATGTGAAGAGATTCAAGCAACTGAGGAGTGAGCTCAACATCGTATGTGCAAGCAATTTTAGTTGATTGAAAATCTTGCATACACACCCTTACTAGACTCTTATTTGGATTCTAGATGTACGCATAGACATAGGGGAAGTGTAGCTCAATTAATGAGCCAACACTACCTCTATAATGCATAAATAAACAAATCATGCCTAATGATCATTTCAAATGACATCATGTGCTTCAATGATGAGTCTCGACAATGCACCCAAGATATATCTTCGCGGTGACATATCGAACATACTCATACATGGTGGCTAAGGCCACCGCCCAAGATTTGGTTGGTTTTATATCAATGAGACATTTGTTTTTGTGTTTTCACTCATTTACATTTCCATTTGTTTCATATTTCATTGGTATCCAATGTTGCTCACTTTGTTTTTCACCTTTTCTCTCCATTGGATACAAATGAAAACATCATATCTTCATGTCATCATACTCATTTCATTCGTGCACATGGTCAAATAAAATTGCTATATAAAACATATGGGATGCTAGAAACAAACTTACGGAAATTTGTTATTAAGACACTAGCTTCATTTTCTTGTTTTGTTTGTTAGAGTGTGTGTCGTTTCAATTTTTGTTGGGGGAATTGTTTTTGTTTGTTTTTGGTTTGTTTGTTGTGTCGTTTCAATTTTTGTTAGTTTTATTTTTTTGTTGGGAGCATTTTTTTTTAAAAAAACAAACAAACACAACCCACAAACACAAACAACCAAACAAAAAAAACACCCAGCTCGAACCCCCCCCCCCGGCCCCTTCCACCTGCCGAGCCGGCCCCAGGCCGGGGCGCTCGGGCACCCGCCCGGCCCCGCGCTGCCTCCGCGCCGGCCCCAGGCCGGGGGTCAGGCCGGGGGGCTCGGGCCCCTGCCCGGCCTCGCACACTCGCACGCCGGCCTGGCCGACACCCCAGGCCGGCCACACACACGCACGCACATGGCGCGCCGGCCTCACGCCGCCGCACGCCCGGCCCCAGGCCGGGGTGGGCGCAGCACACACGTACACACCCACCATCCAGCCCCAAACCGCCCCTAACCCCTCCCATACCCATCTTCCTCCTCCTATTCCTCCATTAGTGCCCCCTTGGAGCTCTCCTCCCCCTCCCCCCCCCCCCCCCCCCCCCCCCCACCTCCCTAGCCCATCCCTACCGCTCAAACTCACGGATCCGCAAGCCCTCATCCTTCTCCACGCTCTCCTCCACACGGATTTCTCGTTGGCACATTATTGGGAGAGATCGGTCCACTTGATTGTTTGGTGCTTTTTGTTTGAAGATGGCTTCCAACTCGGGTAATTTCTTTGGGCTTTACTATGTATCACGTGTATGTGAGTGCTATGTATCGGTGTGCTAGTGCTAGTGTTCATGTGCTAGTGTTTTCCTCGGTTAGGATTTTTTTCATATATACTCATGCTAGGGTTCATGATGCTCATATGCCACTAGATTAATTCCTATTCCATGCTACGTTTATCTTGTATGCTCCTAATGTTATAGCCGTGTGGTACTATGATTTACCTCACTATGCAAATTGTCCTCTCATGTTTGGCCATGGTTCACAAAATTTCCACATTAGTGCTATGATTGTCCTAGTGTCGTGGTTCTCAATTATGATGTTCATAGTGTCATGGTGTGTATGCTATGCCCTCATTCTTACATAATAATGGTGCTTGTAGTCTCATGCCCAATATATACTATCGTGTATATTTTCACTAAGAACACCAACACAACCTTATACAAATGGTACGATAAAATTGTGTTTTGTCCTCATTAATATTGTGTTTGTTTCTTCCACCATGGCGCTATCACTTATATTCATGGATTGATTTTTTCTTTCTCACACAACGACCATGTGCACTCATTATCATTCTCCATATCCATGCATCATTTTTTTCTCAGGTGATTCCAATACCCAACATGAGTCCGATGTCTCCCGCTCTCTCCGCCCTCGCAAGAAGAGTGCCGCTGTTGTTGCTGGGTCTACTCCCTCACGGAGACAGGGTCCGTCTATTCCGGTCAATCCAAAGGAACCCGTGGTCGCGAACTGGGGTGGTCTCAGTGCCACTGACTTTGAGGAGGCTAGGCTGAAATTCAATCCCTATGAGTTTGGTCAAAGTACATACCCTGATCCTCGGTTCTATTGCAAGATGCATCAGATCATGTATGACTTCATTCTTGGCAAGCTTCAGAATGGATATGTGGATCAACACTAATTTGATGTGGAGTCTGCTCGCACCAATTGGCCCCGTGTCATGGAACTCATGGATTACCACAATATCACTCCTCTCATGGGTCCCAAGAATGCCCATCCATTTCCCCAGAGCTGCTCAAGGAGTTTTATTCCACTGTTCACTTCTCAGCTGGTGGCCCCACGAGGCAACCGCGTACATTGACTTGGATGAGCGGTGGCACCATGTGTGTTGCTACCATGGATGAGTTTGGTGCCATTCTTGGTATTCCCGAGTATAGGTTTGATCATATGTTCTACTTTCGCATTCATGGTGATCCCAAGAACATTATGAAGGCCAAAGATGGTATCCGTCATTGCTATCCGGAAGGTACCGGCTCTATGCACATTCCCAAAGTCAAGTTCTTCTCTGAATATTGGTATATTTTGCACACTATTCTTCGCAATACCCTCAATGTCAAATTTGGTGAGAAGGGTGAGGTCCGCAAGTGGTTGATCAACCTTCTATTCACATTGAATCTCAAATGAGGGCCAAGAGGCAATTGGATGTCCTAGATTTCATGTGGCAAGAGATGCAGACTCTGATTCGTGAAAAGAGGGTTCCCATCTATGGCTCTTACATTCAGCTTCTTATTGAGACCAAGATCCCAGTTGGTCTCATCAACAACTATGCCAAGGTGACTCCCAAGAAGTTTGTCCTTATCACTGAGGCTGAGGCTGAGTTAGCTGCTGCTCAACGCCTAAGCGCACCCGCACACTGTCCTCCGCTCCTAGTACATCTCAGGGGTCTGCCGCTCTACTTCTCCTGCTCCTTCTGGCCCTACTCCTGACACTTTCAGCCTTAAGAGGGTCCTCCAGAAGATGAACTGTTTCTTCATTGATAAGCAGCATCAGGATTATGAGGCATATCGTAAGGGCAAGGCCTCTAGTCGCCGTCAGCGTTCCATCATGACACCTCTTCACGTTCCCCTCAGTCCTTCCAGCTCAGACGAGATTTCAGAGGATAAGTGAAAGTCCCAGCACACCTACTGGCTTGGCGATGACGCTAGCTCACTCGGCTCTTTTGCGGCGCACTACCCTACTACTTCTAGCTCCAGTCAGGCTCCTCCCGAGGACTTCATTGCGGAAGATGTTGAGATGGGCGACGATTTATTGGGCTTGCATTGTTCTCCCTTTTTGGTGTCTGATGCCAAGGGGGAGAAACACTCACGCATTGCATTGCATTTCATGCATCCATTTGCGTATTATCCTCGCTATTTATTTTCTTCGCTCTTAGTTGGCTACTATTTGTGTGGTTTGTTGAACCTTGGTACTATTGTAAGACTATGTCCTTATTTACCTATCGTACTATCTATCTATATATTATGCATGTGATATTTTGATATGTTGAAGATCATAGCAAGGCTATTATGTTATCCATCTACTCACTATTTGATGTGTTGAAGCCATAATGAGGGTAGTTTTTATTCATCTACAACTATGAGAAGAATGCTATGGTAAGATCATTCTAGTGGTAAATCCTATCACTCATCTAGAAGATAACTTTGTGTTCATACATGTGCATCTCCAATGTTAAAATCATGATTGAATAATTCTCGCACTTCACATAACTATATCATAGTTACATCACATACCCTATTATCTTATAAAACATAGCGTGAAGATGAAATTATGTTCGGTGTACTCAACATGATAATCAAATATATATGTCTCTTGTTTGGGCACACAAATAGGGGGAGTACGAATATAATTTTTATTCTCTCGCAAATAGCCATGAAAAATTATTTCTTACGCAAATCCGTATGTTGTCATCAAACATAAAAAAGGGGGAGATTGAAAGAACATAGTTCCTAAATCCTATATTGAGTGTTTGATTACAACATATAGATGGACTAACGTGTTTCCTAAGTGTACTCAGAAAATATATCCCCGTAAACCTCATACGAGTTGCAGCAAAAAGGGAGAAAAGATTACGGAAAGAAACGGGGAAGAAAGAAGAAGAAAAGAGGAGAAAAAGGAGGGGCCGGCCTCCCTGGCCGGCCTGGCCGGGCACTAGGCCGGGTGCTGGCTGCCTGCTGGCCTCCCCATCGCCCCATGCCGGCCCCAGGCCGGGAGGCTCGGGTGGGTGGCCGGCCTCGCCTTGCCGCCCCACGCCGGCCCCCGGGCCGGGCGGCTCGGGTGGGTGGCCGGCCTCGCTAACGCCCCCACGCCAGCCTGGCCGGGCTGCCAGGCCGGGCTCCCTGCGCCCCACGCCGGCCTCCCCTCGCTCCACGCCGGTATCAGGCCGGGCACCAGGCCGGGTGGGTTTGCATCCGGCCCTGGCTGCTCCAGGCCGGCCTAGCCGGCCCCCTAGGCCGAGGGGGAGGCGCTGCCAAGTGAAGAATGGCCCCCCAACATCCGTATTTCGTCCTGGTATAAAAAGGGGTCTTCACCTACCTTTTGGAGTTGTCAATCCCACTCTCTCTCTCTCTCACCACCATTGATTGACCAAGCTCAAGCTCAAGAACAAGCACTCCTCAAATCCCCAACCAAAGCTCGTGATACTTTGGGATTTGAAGGAGACACCCCCGACCTACAACTCCACCAAGTCGATTAGAAATCCACCCACTCATCCCTTAGGGATCTTGTCATTCTTAGTTCATTGGAGCTAGGAATCTTGTTGCTCTTAGTTCATCGGAGCTCGGAGCCTTATTGATATCCCCGGTGCTTTTGTGCTCGTGGATCTTGCTTCTCGGAGTCTTGGTGGCTCTTGGGATTTGGTGAGGACCCTCCAATCTTGTGGAGTGTGCCTCATCCTTCTAAAGGTTCTAGTTGTCAACCTCAACGGCAACATAGTGATTCGAGCCTATCCACATCGGTGGAAGGACTCGAAGGAGATACGGTGTGGCATTTGAGGCCTACTCGGTGTTCCACTTTGGTGGCACCGCACCGCTCCAACGGAGATTAGCTTCCATTGGGAAGTGAACTTCGGGATAAATCTCTGCGTCATTATGTTCGGTTATTCCTCAACTTACCTTTACTAGTTACTACTAGCTTAGCCATTTACTCACCTTGTGCTAGTTGTACTTGCTCAACATATAGGATTGTTCACCTAGTTGCATAATCTAGATAATCTATATTTGAGCATTACCTTTTTAACTTGAAAAAGAAGTTAAAATTTGTAGTTAACCTATTCATCCCCCCTCTAGTAAACCTCTCAATCCTTCAAACAGCCAGATGGCTTTGTGATAGATGGTCAAGAAGGAAAGGTGTGCAAGTTACTGAAATCTTTATATGGGCTGAAACAAGCACCTAAGCAATGGCATGAGAAGTTCAATAAAACTTTAACATCTGTTGGCTTTGTTGTTAATGAAGCTGACAAATGTGTATACTATCGCCATGGTGGGGGCGAAGGATTTATATTGTGTTTGTATGTTGATGACATACTGATATTTGGGACCAACCTCAAAGTAATCAATGAGGTTAAGTCATTTCTATCCCAGAACTTTGAGATGAAAGATCTTGGTGTGGCTGATGTTATTTTGAACATCAAGCTATTGAGAGACAATGAGGGTGGGTTACACTTCTGCAATCCCATTATGTTGAGAAGGTTTTGAATCGTTTTGGATATTCGGACTGCAAAATTTCTCCAACACCATATGATCCTAATGTGCGGATTCGAAAGTTCGAAGGCACAGCTAAGGATCAGCTGAGGTACTCTCAAATAATTGGTTCACTCATGTACCTAGCGAGCGCTACGAGGCCTGACATCATGTTTGCTGTGTGCAAACTAAGCCGGTTTGTTTCCAATCCGGGTGATGTGCATTAGCATGCTGTAGAAAGAATTATGCGCTATCTGAAAGGTACCGTGAACCATGGACTTCATTATAGTGGATATCCTTTGGTACTTGAAGGGTATTGTGATGCGAATTGGATCTCTGATGCTGATGAGATGAAAGCCACAACGGGGTATGTGTTTACCCTTGGAGGTGGTGTTGTTTACTGGAAGTCTTGCAAGCAAACGATCTTAACGAGATTGACAATGGAAGCAGAATTAACAGCATTAGACATGTCTAGTGTCGAAGCAGGTTGGCTTCGAGATATTTTGATGGACTTTCATGTGGTTGAAAAGCCAGTACCGGCTATCCTTATGACCTGTGACAATCAAACAATAGTTGTCAAGGTGAAGAGTTCAAAGGACAATGCACAGTCCACAAAGCACATAAAAATGAGATTAAAACCTGTCAGACATTTAAGAAACTCCGGAGTGATAGCGGTGGATTATATCCAGTCGGCTAAGAATCTGGCAGATACCTTTACTAAAGGGCTATCACGTGTTATGATAGAAAGTGCATCGAGGGAGATGGGTATGAGACCCACATGAGTTGCCATGGCAGTAACCCAACCTATGTGATCGGAGATCCCGTGAAGTGGGACCTGGGAAAACAAGCTAGTGGTTAACTGAGGAGAGTAATTTTTACTAACCCACTCCACTGGAGATGCAGTACTCTCAAAAACTGTATGGCGGGTTGACTTTTGTCTTAATTTGTTCCAAGGCTTGTATAAGCAAGATGCTATCCTACAGAGCGATCTTTGGAGTAACACACCTATATGAGCCTGACTGCTGGTCACAGTCTATGAGACTGGATGATCTCTAATAAGTTCATGAATAGGCCAAGAGTATGACTAATATGCTCCATCCGAGGGGTCAGCCTTCGGCAGCCTAGTACTGGCAAGACAATTAGTAAAAGTATTTTACGCCAAACTGAAAACTCAAGGCATAGTCCATTGTTCAGTTGTGATGTAGTGTAGCTACTTGTTTTAGGTGGATGTTCAACCTTAGCGGGTCTCCACTGAAAATGCTGGTATATAAAAACAGTGAATGGAACAGAGGACAACACCATGGGTCTTCGGGATCTAGTGGGGTATTGCTGAAATTTGGGATGGGCTTTTAGCCCATTAGGCAATTTCTATTTAATCTCTAAGGCCCATGCAGCCATAACAAGTGGTGGGAGTTTAGTCCCATCTTATATTTACTAATTGGAGGCACCGTAGAAACTCCCACGTTAATTCTGGTGGTTAGGAAATGTTGTCCCTAGGATGGACCAACGATCAGTTGACAGCCATCGGATGATATGTGCGCCCACCAGACGCGGACTCCTCCCTTTCCATCCCCTATCGTAACCGTACACCACAAAAGAAAAAAAAATGGTTCGTATCCTCCTACCTAAGGACACACATGAGAAACCAGATCCTCATCAAGCTACCGATCCTGAGACGACTTTCATCAAGCTACCGCAGATATACATGGATATTTGAAACCCTAGGCACCGTAGAAACTCCCACGTTAATTCTGGTGGTTAGGAAATGTTGTCCCTAGGATGGACCAACGATCAGTTGACAGCCATCGGATGATATGTGCGCCCACCAGACGCGGACTCCTCCCTTTCCATCCCCTATCGTAACCGTACACCACAAAAGAAAAAGAAAAATGGTTCGTATCCTCCTACCTAAGGACACACATGAGAAACCAGATCCTCATCAAGCTACCGATCCTGAGACGACTTTCATCAAGCTACCGCAGATATACATGGATATTTGAAACCCTAGGTGGCGCTGCCGGGTTACCGGACGGCGCGGCACCGGACGGCCGGCCTACACGTATGATTGCAGGCCTACATGCATGTTGTGTTTCTTCATGGTTTGCACAACCGCGGTGCCAACGGCCGGCCGGCCGGCCTACACGTATGATTTCATGTCTACAACGTTGCGTCAATTCATATTTTTGCTGAAATCTCCGACGCTATCAATCGCGTGGTTGCGTTTTATTCCTTCAACTCTATCAAATCTTTGCAGTATTGTATTGTAGATACATCGCCGGAAGCTGATCGTGCGTTTGTCTTTACCAAAAGCATGTAGAAACGTGCGGGCCTAGACAATTTTAAGTCGAGCTTTGTTGTATCATGCCGCGTCTGTTGCCTGACAATCATCCATTCTTTGCTGCCTGAACTGCTGCCGATCTTGGCAATGGAAGCACAACTTTCAGCAATCCTTTCCTATAAATTGGTGACGGAAACCACATCAGTGATCAGGCCAATACTGTTGTCTACTTGCAATTTATCCTGAACAGATGTTTTTCTGAACGATATTGTATTAGTTTTTTTACTTGGAATTGGTTGCAGGCGCTTACACAATTTGTATTTACATACTGTTCTTATTTGACTAGGAAAAGTAGTTTATATAACATTGTTTCATGCATCGGACCAAATTGCAGTTTTCTTATATTCTCGGTCGTTGCGGATTTCATATTTCTCTATTGATTCTAGAAATCTTGAATTTAGTGTCTAAGGTAAATTCAATGCTATTATACACATGTTTATAAGATACATCCCGTTACAAGCCAGATGTTATTATACGTATCCTAGAGAAGATCCAATAATTGAACTTTCCATCAAGCAAAATTGAGGATCTGGTTATGAATCCAGTTCAAGGTTTCATGTATATCTATGATAAGGAAAATCCAGTTAAGGGTATATTAAAAGAGGTCACATGACGTAGACTTTCATCAAGCTACCGTATCATCAAGCAAAAAACTTTACCGGTGCATATGACCTCTTTTAATATACCCTTAATTGTTTCCTTACACAATAATTGACCTGTCATGTTATTGCACTGGATATTCTAGCAGTATGTAAGATGCGACAAGATTTGCTGCTCGGGCATATTTAATTATGGGTATACCAGCTTATCAAACTTTGGAAGTTATATTTACTCTCTAGAAAACTTTGGATCTGCAGCAACATATTTGTGCATATCGAGTAGTTATTATTTTGCTAACAACTTAATCTGCCATAGAGAACCATAAGTTCTACACAAAAAAGTACAGTGGAAAGTCACAGATATCAGTTAATGTACTAATATATACGACGCAAATCTTTATTTTGGTTTCCTCCTTTTTGTTTTTGTGATTGGAAAAATCCATGTACCGTATAAATTTTGATGTTCTTGACATGCTATATTCTTCATTTGACAGCAACTACTCAGCATGAAGTATTTTTTTTTGTTTTTGTGCTTAAAATGTCGCACTTTTTAGAAGAATGTTTACACATTAAAAAAGTTGTCATATCCAACAAAGAGAGCAGAAACTTTGGTGGGTAAGGGCATCTCCAGTCGTTGCGCCCCCCCAGGACGCAAAAACCCTCGCTTTTTTTGCGCCGCGGCGCGAAGCGGCGCTATTCTCGGAACTGGGGGGCGCGTTTCCCAGCCGTGAACCCAGGCCGCCCCCCCCCCCCCCCCAGCGGCGATTCGGCCAAATTTGGGCAATCAAAAAAAATTCCCACCAAATAAATAGAGTTTTGCCACACAAATAAATAGAGTTTGGCCACACAAATAAATAGTTCAACAATTTAAAAAAAAAAAGAACACTGGTCATCGTCCTCAACATTGCCATTCCCCTTTCGCGCCCACAAATGCTGCACCAGGTCCTCCTGCAGAGCATGATGTGTTGCAGCGTGTCGAATCTCCTGTCGCTTGGTGAGGAAGTCTGTCCATGATGCCGGCACCTGGTGATCAACATCTGCAAGAGGGCCCTGCCGGTAGTATGGTGTGCTTGCCTCACTGTCAGGCATCGGGTCATCCCGCTCACTCTCAATGATCATGTTGTGCAAGATCACACAACACTGCATCACCTCCCACATGTTGGACTTCGACCAAGTCATAGCTGGGTACCGGACAACAGCGAATCGAGATTGCAGCGCACCAAATGCCCGCTCAACATCCTTCCTGCAAGCCTCCTGGCACTTGGTAAACCCAAGATTTGCGCTTCCTGGGATAGGGTTGGAGATGCTCTTCAAATGTTGCCCACTTCGGGTAGATGCCATCTGCAAGATAGTACCCCTTTGTATACTGGTGTCCATTGATCTCATAGTTCACAGGGGGGCATGGCCTTCGACAAGATGGGCAAAGACATTCGAGCACTGCAAGACATTGATGTCGTTGTGACTTCCAGGCATACCAAAGAATGAATGCCAAATCCATAGATCGTACGAAGCCACGGCCTCGAGAACCACCGAGCACTCTCCCTCCTTTCCCTTGTACATCCCCTGCCAGTCAAATGGGCAGTTCTTCCATGCCCAGTGCATGCACTGCCAAGCATCCCCGGAAACCCTCTTGCTTCATTCTCTGCGAGGAGACGAGCAGTGTCTTGCGCATTGGGTGATCGCAGGTATGTTGGGCCAAAAAACTGCAAACTGCCCGGCAGAACTTGTTCAAGCACTCGAGGGCTGTGGACTCGCTCATGCGCAGGTAGTCATCTTGTGCATCTACGGGAGCACCGTATGCAGGCAACCTCGTGGCCATCGTGCACTTCTGGATAGAGGTAAACCCTACCGTGCCGGTGCAGTCCTTCTTCAACTTGAAGTAGGTGTCGAACTCCCGGATGCATGCATGATGTTGAGGAAGAGCGTGCGTTCATCCTGAAACGACGCCGGAACACCTTCTCGTCGTTGGTGGGATCCTCGGCGAAGTAGTCGGAGTAGAGGATGCAGTAGCCTCGTACCGCTGTCTCGGCCTGCTCTTGCGGCGACCGGGCTTCGATCCAGTGCGGCGCGGCGCGGCGTCCTGGGCCTGCAATCTGGCCAGGCAGCCAGGACGAGCAGGTGCTCCTCGTCGTCGATGGCAGCCTGGTCTTCCTCGTCGAACAGCTCGGCGAGCATCTCCTCGGCGTCGGAGTCCATGCCTCGGATAGAGCGTCGAACACCTTGCGGGCGGGTGGACGCGGCTCACTGGGTACAACCTCCTCCGCGGCGGACACGCGAGCGAACGGCGGCGACGATGTGGAGCGCGGCCGGTGGTGGTTTGTCTCGTCGATCTTGTGCGATTGTGGCCGACAGCGGCGGCGTGGAGCGCGGCCGGTGGTGTGGCGACGGCGAGGCGGGCGAGCAGAAATGACGAGTCGGGGGGTGGGGAAAGTGGGCAAATAGCGCTCCACTCGCCGACAGCGCTGGCCCACGCGCGCTTTTCCTTTCGCCGCCCCCCAGGCCGAACCCAACGGGCTGGGTTCCGCCTGGGGGCAGCGGCGCTAATTTCCGCCGAAACGGCACTTTTCCAGGTCCTGGGGGGCGACTGGTGAAAAAACGGTGGTATTCATGCCAAACGGCGCTATTTTGCGTCCTGGGGGGGCTCTGGGGGGGACGACTGGAGATGCCCTAAGCCTCGACAATGATTTGACTTTTTTACCTATAGTTGCCTTTGGAGTGGCTATGTAGCGGATGCATTCAAGTATGCTGGATTTTATGTACTTTTCTTTGGATATCGTTCCTCGGGGGTAGTTTTACCGAAACCAATAATTTGCCTCATCAAGCATTGCAAATGTTACTTTCTCAAATTTTTGGCTCAAAACAAGCATTATAAAATTAATATGTTTCTTATTTATTTGAAAGATCATCTATCATTGATAGAACATATGTGCATGGATTTCAATTAAATATTTCCGTTAAAGCTAATTCTGATAATACATGTACAATTAAGCCCATGTACGAGTACAAATATTCATAAGAGTACAAAGTGACACGAACTTAAAAAGCTCATGTAAGTATAAATATCAATTGGACAAGCAATAAAATTCCGTGATCCTTAAGTTGCTGGGTTGTAATATAACTGAAAGAAAAGATAAATGATCAATTCCAACTATTGCATGTTTTGTAAATATAGCATCAGAAAGATGAATCCCTATATTTATCCCTTAATTATAAATTCCTACATATCTTCTCATTCATATATGCTGCAAAAAAAATTGAAATGACTTTCCCGTGCGGATGCACGGGTTGACGACTAGTATTGCTAGTTGGGAGAGTTTTGCACCAGTTTATAAGGTGGGCTCTCTCCCACTAGTGTGGGTTGGTATAAAGAGAGAGGAGTTGTGGAGGTGTCCCACACGCGCTCCTCCTCCGCCGCCGCCCGCCTCGCCACGCCTTGCCTCGCCTCGTCACGACGTGTCGCGGGTTGTGGGAATGAGCCGAGCCGATGCCGTTATTTTGGAAGTCGGAAACGGTGAGTCAACAGACACGGCAATAATATGAGACGTCATATTGATTGTTGTCTAATTGCGTCACATTTATCGCGTGTAATAACCGCGCGCGGTAAAACGCCGCCTTTATCACGTGGTAACGGCTGTAGTAAACGCTAATTGAATTGACCATTCTCCTACTCGTCCGTGCCTATAAATTGAAGACTCAGGCGGACACAGAAAACACAACTCATACACGCTGCCTCTTTGCGTCCAATGTCGTTCCACCTCCTGTTAATGCCGCCGGTGATCCCATCCCGTCTACCGCGTACACGGCCGACGGGAGAGTAGGCCTCCGAACCCCCGCCTCTCCAGATCCTGTACGGGAGAGGGGCGATTAGGTTTTTGCGGAGCGTCTCGTACGCAACTGCTCGCTGCTATACATCTACTTCGACTACTACCGCTTCACCCTCTTCGTCAACATGTCCACTGAAGCTGAACGTGTTGCTGCTGCCGCCGAGACCACCATTGCTGCCACCGAGGCCGCCTCTGCTGCTGCTGCCGCCACCGCTGCTTCAACCGCCGCCGCGGCTGCCGCCTCTGCTACGGCTACTGCCAATTGGCCGACTGCAGGGTATAACACGTTTATCCGTGTCCTTATTATTTCCATATGTGCAACACTAGTAGTTTGCGTAGATTTATCTACTATAAATCTAGTATGCAGGAACATGGTTAAATATCAGTATGTTTTCGTCATGTTCATGATTTGTATTTGGATTAATTTAATCTGTAAATTGCCTAAATTCCTAACATCTCTATCTCTCTTACAACATATAATCGCAAAGGCATGCCAAAGATGCATATGCCATCATTTTTCCTTCCCCGCCGGTCCCTCGGCTTCAACTCTTAAATCAATGTGTGCGATTGTTCTTGGTGGTCAGCCACTCCAACGAAACTGCCGTTGTACTCGGTAGTCACCCATCTCCAACAACATGTCATTCGTCATTGCACACCGATGTTTTCTCCAACTCTGGAAACAACCTTAGCGGCTCACATAGCACACCACTTCAGAGATATTGCAAAAATCATTATCCCAAGTTCGACAATAGTAAAATTGTGGTGGTATTACCACTATGGCTCGAATGGTGAAATATCTAGCATGTTTCGAAAATAATTTTGTAAGATCTAGAAGACACAATAGAGGCCCTATTTTACACATAGTATGAGAGCCAAGAGTTCAACACATAAGAATAATTACCTAGTGAATAATATATCAGTCACCTGAGCAACTCGATGGAAAGCTAAAACAAGTGACACAAAGAGGAATCAGCTTAGGTAACATTAAAAATGCATGAATTGACGGCAAAAATGCATCAGGATGTAGAAACATTACTCATGGCATCTACATATATCAATTATTAATATCCTAACATGAGAACTATTCCCCTCCAGGAGTTGTTATCACCACAAGAAATACACAATTGGGGATCTCGTATGAATTTCCAAAGAAATGTTAGCCTTACGTGAAGAAGCAAACTAATTGACGCAGTCCTTATCAGATTGCCTTCTTACAGAACCCACACACTGGATAACTTTTTGCTGGAATAGCCATCAGATCCACCCACAGTGGTCACATAACTCGTTTTTGTAGTAATGAACCGTAAACATAGAAACTACAAAGCGATAGATTGAGGGAGAGAATAAATAAAGCAAATATGTCTATTTTTTCCTTTTCGTTTTGTTGCATGGTACATTCCGGATATTAGTAGTGCATCTGCCTCTGTAAGATGTATATAAATGAAGATGAAGAGTTGTCAAGAGCAGGAAACTAGCAAATGGAATAAAAAAAATAAGAACAACTTTCTAAAATCTGATTCAGTTTCGATTAATATTGTAGAGCAGGAAACTGGAAAATGGAATAATGCTTAAAATTTTGGTGAGCTTCCTAAGAATTCATGCCATCTTTTATTAACCTCCTCATTGATAAATTCTGGCCAAGATGAAACGTCTACATACAACTTTACCAAAATCAAAGCAATTGTACAAGTTGCAATTCAACATCATATCAGGGCAATACTGCATGCCAACCTCGACGACAATCTTCCTTTGTTGTGTTGGCTACTCACAGTCCGTGCCACCGACATTGGTTGCGACTTTGTGTTCCACACTGCACCAGCTTGTTGAAGACTGAAAAAGAGACTGGATCTTGCATAGAAAGCACATTCCCTCCGAGAGTTTCTACACCAATCATTCTACAAAAAGTGATCATGTGAACATAAATTTATTCATGTTGAGGGTATCAACTAAAAACAAAAATGTCAAAGATATAATTCACAATATGTTGTAGTAGTTCGTTTAGAACGTCTACAATGTTTCTTTCTTGTAAGACCTCTCTGATGCGCATTGATGTACGCTCGTTGGGAGATCCCAAGAGGAAGGTATGAAGAGCATAGAAGCAAGTTCTCCCTAGTAAAGAAACCAAGGTTCAATCGACTAGTAGGAGAAAAAATCACTTCTGAAGGTTGATGACAGCTGAAGTTGGCAGAGCGCACTACCAGCCTCAGCAACAACGTGTAATATGCAACATAGTGAAAATACTTTGCCCCAACGAAAAAAATGAGTTTGTCAATCTCACCGATTTTGGTAACACAAAGGATTAGATGTATAGTGTGGAAAATAGTACTTGTTTGCAGTAAATGAAAAGAGAATAGTGATGGCAGCGAATAAGAGGAAAAGAACGGTTGCAGTAAACAAAACAGATTGCAGTGGCTGTGCTATCAGTGTAAAATAATAGACTGGGGTCCACTGTTCACTAGTGTTGTCTTCCCATAAAATATATATAACATGCTAGGTAAACAAATTACATCTGGGCAATTGACAGATTTAAAGGCTGCACTATAGTGCAGATGCATGTAATGATGATTACTATGTGATTCACGCAGACATTACAATATAATTCATAGACCGTTATTCAACTGCATCTATGACTAATAATCCAGCCTTAGAGCGTCATCCAATCAAACCTTGGGTATTAAGTTGCAAGCAGCAAATTATTGCCTTAAGTAAAGTGTGTAATGTAAACATTGTTTTTTCTACCTAATGGCAGCAGCAAATCCCCCAGCCGTTACGTTTCTGTCACTTGAGCATGAACGAAAGGGAGGCATGAACCCACTATCGAGCATAAATATTTTCTCTTGGAGTTAAAATTGTCTACTTGGCCAGAGCATCTACTAGTAACGGAGAGCATGCAAGATCATAAATAACATAAACATGATAGATTGATAATCACTTGACATAGCATTCAATATTCATCAGATCCCAGCAAACACAACATGTAGCATTACAATAAGATGATCTTCATCATGTTAGACAGCTCGTAAGATCTAAGGATGAGGCATAAAAAGAGAAGGCAACCATCTAGCTACTGTTATGGACCCATAGTCCAAGGATGAACTACTCACGCATCACTCCGAAGGCAGTCATATGGTGATTAAGAGCCCTCCGGTGATGATTCCCCCTCCCGGCAGGGTGCCGGAGAGAGCTCCAGTACCCTCCCGGATAGGGTTGACGATGATGGCGGCTATGAAACTTTTCTTGGATGGAGGCTCTAGTATTCAGGTTTAACCCGAGGAGGAGCTTAAATAGACGAAAGGGCAACGTCGGTGGGCAGCCAGGGGGCCGCACCACCTGGTGGCGTGACCAAGGTGGGCGCCACCCTATGGTGTGGCGGCTCCAGGAACCCCCTACGGACTCCGTGTACGTGATAGATTTCTAAAGTCATGGGATTTTGTTTCGTCCAATTCCGAGAATATTTCCAGAATAATTTTTCTGAAACCAAAAAGAGCAGAAAATAGGAACTGGCTCTATGGCATCTTGTCAATAGGTTAGTCCGAGGAAATCCATAAAAATGATATAAAGTGTATAGAAAAAATATAGCATATGGCATGAAAACGACATGAAACATAAAAAATTATAGATACGTTTGAGACATATCACTCTCCAATGCTTAATAATTTTAGCAGGCCTTAAGCCGGAGCCCATGCTGCAGCATATTCCTGTCAGTGTGAAACATTGTAACCCCAGGCTCAATATCACAAGTCCTATCCCTTTTTAAATAAACTTGTCCCATAGGTTAAGAAATGCCAACATCAAAATAAGAAACCCAACAAAGGTAGTGGTCGTCGGTCATGAAAAATCCCTAATGTTACACTATACATCTCAAAGTCGAACCAAACTAACTGTTAGTTATCCCATTGCAGAGCTGATACACATATATATCAGAATATTCGATCAATGTATTGATCTTCAAAGAACATCAATAATGCTGCCATGAGTGCAATTGTTCGTGTTGCTTATGCTAGATATCCCTTCACATGGTTGATATCTGAACATAGAGAAAGCCTGTTAGACATACAACTACACTAAAACTAAAGTATGTTGTGTGATCACAGGTCGACGACTTGCCTGGTTGAGTAGCTAGGTCAGAGATCTCTTCTATAGAGTTAGGCATGTTCTCTTCTGGAGCATGTATAACGATAAAAAACGAACCTACTATGCATGATCTACAACCAAGAACATTGAGCTTGTTATGGTGCTCCGTAAGGAGTTATGCCCTAGAGGCAAATAATAAAGAGTATTTATTATCATAACTCTTATGTTCATAATGTTTTATACATGCTATAACTGTATTAAGCAGAAATATTAATATATATGTGGTCTGTAAACAAACCAGATCCCTAGTAAGCTCTAGTTATACTAGTCCGTCGAGCAAGATGATCAAGATTTCCTGATCATGGGTATTTATGTCATTGACAACGGAATCATGTCATTGAGAACTCACACCCATTATGTTTATCATAACGAGATCTAGTCATTTAAGTTCAACGTTATGCTAACAAAAACATAGTACCATGACCTTTGACTGTGACATGGTATCTGAATTGTTATCCTGAAGTTACTTTGATTGCATCAAACGTCATACGGTGACAGGGTGATTATAAAGGTGTCTCTTGGGTAATGAAAGCGATATGTTGAGACGAGTACATCCACTGCACCTCCATGAGATTATGAGGGTTCAGTGTGCACCGAATGCCGGATCTTGGAAGTGTTGGGGATGGATTGGTGTGCTGCCAAAGTTTAGCAAGATCGGGGAGCGAGGGAATCAGGACGGACTCGGACGAAGGCATTTATTTTTTCCTGACATGTTAATTCTTTTGGCGAAGGGGTGGGAGGATGGAGGAAGGTTTGACGATGCAACGATGCATCGCGGAGGGGGCTATTAAGAAGAGCGTACTTGATGTGGCTTCTCGTGTTATCTGGCTCATCAATGTAGTTCTCAATCCTTCACCAAGCTTTCTAAAAAAAATGCACTTGTGGCAATCATCTACTGCAACTTCCTACACACAGCGGCGGAGCTAGAGCATGAGGACCCAAGAGTCCTAGAGAGTGTCACAACACATAAAAATGTTTTTTGAACTATATACGCCCAAGGTCCCAATAGTTGTTCATGATGTGCAAACTAGTCCCGCTACCTGTAAAATGGGGTCACATAGTCCCAGTAGTTATCCATGGTGTGCAAAACTAGTCCCAATGGTTCTGGTGCCGACACGTGGCGTTGTGTTTTTTTTTTGAAAAAAACCCTTATATATTTTTTGTATCACACATATGACCTTACTACTAACTATTGTGGTAGGCCCCGTGCACCCGGCAAGCATGCCCCTGCTCCGTCACTGCCCACACATATGACTACTCTCCCCGTTTTGAAATAAGTGTCGTTCAGATGGATGCATCTAGATGTATTAAGTATTAGATACATCTAGGACGTGTTTGGTTCGACCATTTTTCTCCGGTACCACATTACAGAGTAATCCGATTACGTTAATCTAGTTTATTCAGTTCACAAGTCTCACGACAACATAACCCTGTAACCGCCCTCCTCCCAGCGGAAACGAATAACCATACCAGAGAGAGCATGTCGCTACAGACTCTCCCGTCCCGTCCTGATTGGCTCAGATCCCATCCCCTCTCCACCACCGGAGCAGGCGCTGGCGCATTGCAGTCAGCGTTCTTCCCGACGTCGCCATCGTCCGCACCTACAGGAGCAGCAACCGAGGATCAGCACTAGCGGCGTCACGCTAGGAGCTGCAGGGGCGGCCGCTGATCCGGTTCTTACTCCCATTTCTACGGATCTGCAGCGAGCTTCTCTGCTCTTCCTGGCTGAAGACATTTTTGTCTTCTGCTGAGCCAACCTCTCCCTTCAGATCCATTGGTAGATTAGGTTTTCACTTTTTCCCTCGCTGCAAGGTAATTGGATTCCTTTACACTGTTGAACCAAACAAAATCGGAAAGTTTCAATTACGCAACTAATCACACCGTGATCTGATTCCGTTGTCGTTTGCGTTACCACTCTCTAAACCAAACACATCCTTATTTCAACCCATTCCAGAGACACTTAGTTTGAGAGAGGGGTGGAGCATGTGAAATGGCCAGAAAATAGATGAACATGCTTACTTGTAAGCTTGGACTATTCCCCTTCACTTCCCTAGGCCTCCCGGTTAGCGACCGGGCCCTGACTGCGAGCTGTTGGGAACCTCTCACCGGGAAGGTGGGCAAGAGAGCAGACCCATGGTGGGGGAAAACTCATGTCATCAGCGGCCCGGCTCACCCTCACGAACGCCTGCCTCTCTAGTCTCCCTCTCCATGCAATGGGGGTATGTTTGTTGGGCGATGGGGTTCATCGCGCGATGGACTCTCATCGATCCAGGTTCTTTTGGGAGGGCAACTCTGCCAAGAAGAGATATCACTGGGTGTGCTGGGACGCACTTTGTAAACCCAAGGACCTGGGCGGGCTGGGGATCATGGACACCAAGATTATGAACACATGCCTCATGCTCAAACAGATCTGGAAGATTTACGCCGGAGATAAGGGTCTCTGGGCGATGGTTATACGGAACAAATACCTACAGGACAAAGACCTGCTGGTGGATACACATGGGCCTGGTTCCCAATTTTGGAACGCTCTTCAGCGTCTCAAACCTCCGTTACGCATGGGGGCGAAACACAAGATTGGCGACGGCACGTCCACAACCTTTTGGTTAGACTGGTGGACCGGCCCTGGCCCTCTGTGTGCCAGATTCCCTCGCCTTTTTGCCATCTCTCACCTCCCTGAGGGTTCGGTGGCTCTTGCTTGCCGGGGGGAGCAATGGCACATCCCACTACGTCGATCCCTTGGCCCAGCTGAGCAGGCGGATTGGGATCTTATTTTGCACTAGCTCACCTGGGCACTAGAACCGTCTGGGCGGTTCTCAGTGAAATCTCGGTACCGAGCTCTTTGCCGAGGCACACCTCGCAAACACTTTGCAGAAATCTGGAAGATAGCGGTGCCGCTTAAGATCCGGATCTTCATCTCGCATCTCATTTGGAAGCGCTTCCCCTCTAATGAGAACATAAAGAGCCAACAGGGCCCCTCCGATGGTTGTTGTGCGTTATGTGGGGACGTGGAGGATACTAATCGTATCTTCTTCACGTGTTTCATTGCCGGTTTCTTGTGGAGTGCCATCAGGGACCTTCTCCAGCTGGACTGGGATCCCTCCTGCTTTGCGGATATCTACCGATATATTAGCAGCTGCCACGGGCAACTAAAACGTGTCTTATTCATTTGTTACGCTACACTATGTTGGACCCTCTGGACGACTA